>CABHPH010156935.1:6908-47063 GCA_902168325.1 Peromyscus nudipes
TGAAACAACCTTATCTATGTAGACTTTTCGCAGCTGAAGTTCAGTCTGGAATGGGAAGCATGGTGATATATATTTATATTAGCAAGAAAGCAGCATCTTCTTGTGAACTTCTGACTATACTCCATATAAAAGCAAACCCAATCAACTAAAGGTGGTCTAGGGAGCAGACATCTGATAATCATCTGCATGCCTCCCAGAGACTTCCTGTCACTATTAGGGACAGGAATTTCAACTTTGGCCAGGTGCTAGATGGTTGCTGCAGACAATTCAATCTCAGTAGGAAATCAATTTCTACTAAAAAATAAGTTAATAGGTGATATTTTGAAATTGTTACTTCTGATAAATCTATATTACCACCTCACATTTCATAGTAGCTTCTGGTCAGAAAAGACCATGAAAAAAATAAAAGTAATTGACTTCAATTTTTAGGTACAACCAAATCACATTGCAAAAAATTTACTCAGGGAGAGAAATGGGGCATGTGTTTTCTATGTACCATCAGTTACTTGTAGGTACTTGAATTTTTATAATTCTTTCCATTCTAGCGTTTACTTTGTCATATGGGTATCTAATAGGTCTAGAACATTAAAAGTAATGTGACTACAATGTCACAGTTGACTTTCACCCAATTACTATTAATTTATCCTCTGTATTAGTCATGAACTGCTAATCACTTCTGCCCACTTTTTTCAAGGTTTTTTCAAATATTAATGTACTATTTTTGTATCTTCAAATAATCAGTATCTTATATAATATAGTACATATAATCATATTGTTACCAATTTATTATCATAAACAATATTTTGTTGATAAAATTGATGACTTTCATTATTGATGCACTACTTCAACTGTAATATAGCATATCATTTTTCCTAAAATTTATGGAAATTTATATTTTACCAGTTTCCACCCAATAGCATCTTACTAAGCAGCAGGATTGTCAAATATGTATGATATGTATGTATGTGTTTATGTGTGTGTATATACATATATGTGTGTGTGTATGTGTGTGTATGCATATGTGTATATATATATATATTGTCAATTGAGCTGTAAGTGATATAAGCAATATCAACAGTTATTAGTCACTTATCTGATCTTTATGATTTGACTCAGTCATTGGAACTATTATTTATTGGTATTTACTATTTTTACTTCAAGATAGTATTAGACAACCTACTAGGAATGACTAATAATTTTTGATGGTGTCTATTTCAATAAATCTTAAAAACATATTGAAAAGAGCATTAAGTCTATCAATTAAATGTATCTTCCTCCTTAAATAGAGACAAGAGGCAAGTATATAAAATATTTCAGTGGAATATTTGCAACAAATCTTACCAGATGGTAGTTTTTAGTTGTTGTGGTTCAAGTTATGATATGAGTACATGAAACTCAGATTCTGAAGGTCTATTAAGATATGACAAGGCTTAAAATCCTGATGAGATTCTAAGGCAAATAAAGCAGTAGGAACGATACCTAAGCATGTCCTTCTGGGCAAAATTGTGTTGTTGTAGCATCAGGAAAACAGTAGACAGAAATTTTAGCTACAAGTGTGAGAGAGACCCACCTCATTGAAATGTGAAAGATCATATGCCATCCTGAGTAGCTCAGACAGTATAGGTAAAAGCAGTAAATGCCCAGACTTGTGAACTTGGTTCAGGTCTTTAAGCTCCTGCCCATCACCATCAAGATTAGAGAGATCCAGTCTGAGTTTTCCACAAGTATTTCCTCCTTCAGATAGAGAACCTACATAGACCCAAGACATTGCCTTAAAAACTCTTGTTCTAATGATATTCTAATGCTTCCGAAAAGCCCAAGAAATGTTTACATCTGAAACCACATCTCCATATTCCAACTACTTATTTTATTAAGTTCAGGCCAAGTGTTAGTAATACATAATTTCCAGCCGTTCACTAAAATTTGAATGTTCTTTACCATTTATTTTAAGGAAAGGATTGGAGGTTTTTAAATTAATTTTTTAATGGTAAATTAATGATTTTCATATATCTTAAATGTCTTAAAAATTGAAGGTAGGTAAATGTGTTTTAGGGTGCTTTGCCATATCTTGTTAATTTACCTAAAAAAAAAAATACCCCTTGAGGATCCTAAACATGTGTTTCCAACTAAACTGATTACTATAACAAGAAAAAAAATTTCGTGAATCCATAGGCTAATTGGCCAAAATTGTCCCTTGGGTCACAAACCACAGCTGTGCTTATGCATTGAGCCAAAATATGAGGCAAGAAGAACAGATAACAGCAAATAAGTCTGTCAGCTTGTGTTGAATGAGATGAGAACTTTTGAATGTTTCCTTTCTCTTCTTCCTTTCATTCATGGACTCATACGCTCTATCAATGAGTAATGAGTTGTTATTTCTTAGACTTTCATTTTGCTTCCCTATTTCTCTTGCACTCTCTCATCATAGTTCTTCCCAATGTCTATTCATGTCCTTGACACATTTCACCCTGACATTTGTAGGAAAATCCGGGGAGGAAAGACAATTCTCCTGACAGAGGGTTTCCATTAAATATGATAGGTCTGTTTGTTTTAAGTTTTGTGGGTTCATTTTTTTTTTGGCTAAGATTTATTTTTACCTTTATTTACATGTGTGTGTGTTCCACATGTGTGCCTGCACCCAAATAGGACAGAAAAGTATATTGAATGCCCTAGAGAAGGACAGAGTTATTATAGGTGGTTGTAATCTGCCTGACACGGGAACCGGAAACTAAACTCAGGTTACATGGAGGAGCAGAAAGCACTCTTAACCACTGAGCAATCTCTCCAGCTGCTTGGTCTATTTTTGAATCTGGATATGCTAGCTCTTTTTCTCCCCCACTCCTTCTTCTTTTCCTTTTTCTTTCCTCCTCCTCCTCTTCTTCCTCCTCCTCCTCCTCCTCCTCCTCCTCCTTCTTTTCTCTCTCTCTCTCTCTCTCTCTCTCTCTCTCTCTCTCTCTCTCTCTCTCTCTCCCTTCTTTTTATTTCCCTCAAAATACCTCATGTTCTTCTCTCATTTCATACCTACCTACAATTTTGGTACTTATGTATATATACACAAATGCATCTACAATAGTGAGTTGATTAAAAATTTGTGTAATATTCAAACTAAAATAGCTTCTCTTTTTCTTATTATTTGCCAAAGAGGGCTGCTCTTTTCTGAAGTGAAATGGAAGGTGCATGGATCTGGGGGAAAGGACAATAAGGGGAGCTAGGAGAAGTGGAGGGAGGGAAAACTCTGGTCAGGGAGTATTTTATGAGAGAAGAATCTAGCTTTCATAGAAATAATAATAATAACTCACCAAAGCAATTTAAGTTGCATACTTTTTTCTTGTCTTTAATGTTTATTGTTTCTGTCCCTTACTTCTTCCTGTAACATCTCTCGTCTTCATTTCCAGCTCTTTCCCTAAAGCCAGTACTTCAGCTACCCAGTGTCATTTCCTTCTTTTCTTTTCCTGTTAAAATTCATGTGTGGATAGGAGCTTCTGTGCCTGCCTGTGTTTGGAGGCCAGGATGGACCTTGGGTATCATCCTTAGGCATGCCATTCATATCTTTTGAAATTCAGTCTCTTACTGGCTTGAAGCTTACCAATTAGGATAGGCTGAACAGCCAGGTATCCCAATAAATATTTTTATTTCTGCTAACCCATAGTCCAGAATTCAGCTTACTAGTATTAAATACTTTTATGTGGTCAGGTGTGGTGGTACATACCTTTAATCCCAGCACTTGGGAGGCACAGACAGGTGAAAGCCAGCCTAGTCTACAGAGTGAGTTACAAGACAGTTAGGGCTGTTACACATAGAAACCCTATCTTGGAAAACCACAAAATAAAAAAAATAAAAAATAAAATAAAATAAATACTTACATGTGTGGCAACAGAAAAATGAAAGGTTTATTTTTCTTAAATTCTTCATTTTGAATTTCAGTATTGAGTAATACTGAGTTATATAAATATGAAAATACATTTCCCTCCATAAGTTGGCTGTTCAATAGAGAAGAAAATTTTCCAGCATGCATTTGTCCGTTGAGAAATTATCAGGGACTTAATGTAAATATGTGTTCACCAAAACAAGGAATGTATAATCTGAATAAATTATCTCTTACACTGACATTTTAAAAGCAGTGTTGTTACCCTCAAAGAATTTAGAATAGTTTAAATTTATAATTCATTGCAGAGAAGATCTTTGCCATATGAAGTTATAAGACAGTAGAAGAGATGGAAACATGAAATAGTGCTAGCTTTGCCACATTTTGTTGAGATGGATTAGGGAAGTAATATGACGTAATTCATTTCAGAGTGAAGAAACAGGAAAATCAGATAATGAATGCTTTACAATTCTTGTTACATAAAACATCCAAATTTCGGTAAGGAATGACACATATGAGGTCTGACCAAAGAAAGCATCTTATAAATCCTCAAACTAATAAGAACGAGCCAACTTGGCTTTTTTTTGTTGTTTAAAAAAGAAAGTATTTTGTTAAATTAGAAATAGGCAAATGATGTGGGATATTCAGTTTCTACTCAGGGGAAATTGCTTATTATACTCCTTACAGAAGATACCACAACAAGGCCATAATTATCTTCATCAAAGTAATGGGAATTGAAGTGAGACTTGTCAGGAGAAATTTGGGTATGACTGAGAAATCAAAATATGCAAATTCTAATTTTTAAAAGTACAAGATATATTCAAGAGACATGTAACTATTTTCTACCAAAAAGAGTAGATGCCACAGATTGGCTTTAAGAAGAAGGCATTTTAAGAAGGACAGAGTGTATAAGCAAGAAGGACAGAGTGTATAAGCAACCAGTCACGGGGCAGACAGTGGGATCTGATCATGGAAGATGGAGAATGAGCCTGCTTTTGGAAGTAGATAGTCAAGGATTACTAAGAATAAAAGGATCAAGGGATGGAGATAAAACTCAATGATGGAACACTTTCCTAGAGTTCTTGAGTCTCCAGTACTGTAAAATAACAACTGAACAACAACAACAGCAAAAAAACCCCAACCAACCAACCAACCAAACAAACAAACAAACAAACAACAACAAAATAAGAAAGTAACATGAGTAGAGAGGCCATATTTTAAAAGCACATTCAATTACTTACCATTTTAAAGAAAAGGCAACAATTATTTGGTTTAGAGCAAGATAGAAAAGAAAAGGCAAGAGAAGATATTTCTTGATTAGAAGTGATACTTATTCTCTGCTTAAAGTATATTTAATGTCAGTTGCATAATAATAGGTACTGTCTCGGCATTTTTTAAATAAATTTTAAAGGAGAAATAATCCCTTTCCCCATTATCTGCGAACTTGTGTTCTGAAGTATTCTGGGTATGGGGGACTTCTCTAAAAGAGCACATTAAAGTTGGAATATGATTGGAATAAAATGATAGCTGTGAGGTATATAACATTCTAAAGAGAGAATGTATAATTAATGAAAAGGTACAGAGGGAGAGAGTGGGTGACTTCAAAGAACTTGATGGTCTTTGTGTCTGGGTTGAGCAGCATAGAATGAAATTTAAAGAAAAAGAGAAGATGAAGTAGAGCTGCATGAATCAGCATTCAGGATTACTATCTTTTTTTCAAATATCTTTTTTTCAAATAAAATTGCAGATCATTTGACAACAAAATGTAACATTTTATTTCATTTTTAAACCTAGGACAATTATTGAAAAGCTACTTTATGAGATATAATGTATCATAAAGGTATCTCTTGGACTTCAGGGATTTGCGGATTGTCTTGAATCACGATTCCATTATGAAAACATAAAATATTTAGGAATGAAAAATCAAGACTTTTGTTGAATGATTTTGGCTGTTTGGGTTAGACCAGCTGGCCAGAAAGCTCTTAGGATTCTCATCTCTGTGTCCACAATTCTGTGGTTACAATCAAATGCAGCTGTACCTGGTTTTAGAGATGGGTGGTGCTGGCAATGGTTGCCAAGTCCTCCTGCCTTCAGAGTAAGCACTCTCATACACTAAGCTCCTATAAATTTCTTTTCAATTTTCCTCTATGTTAGATTTTAGAAAGCTGAGAGATCAATCTTGCCATTCTGCGGGAACTTATTAATTAAGTAATACAGCTTCATTATTTTACTACTGTTTTCAATTATTTTCACACAATTAATCTAATTAAGACTCATCTTCATTACTTAATAAGGAAGTTTATAATATATAAATATGAATAGGATACTTATAAATAGTGAATGAAAGAATTGGTAATTTCTGACATTGCCCCACGTTCGTTCAGAGAAATATATTTAAGTGAAACTGTTTTTAGTAACATATTGCAGTGTGGCGTTTATTTATTACAAATTCACTAGCAGCCTGTTAAACATATTAATGATTCTAGAATGTGTGAAGTGTGGTACATAGAGAACACTGAGGACCAATGCCAAGGGCGGCCATCTGGTTATTCAGAGACGTATTTTGCCAGATGCTATTACCTTAGTAACATCTTTTTGGCTCATTGTGGAAACATCTAAGCCTCAGATTTAAAATCTGGTTTTGTGCCCACTTACAGTAGCTCCATCTTTCAAACACGAATATATAATAGAGGAGCATACAGTGAGAAATAAAATCAATAACTACTTGGGTTTATCTATTGCAAAGGAGAATACTTATTTGTTGCTAAACATAAATGGTTTTGGTTCAACATTCTTGATTTAATTGTATTCCTTGGTAATTGCAAATGATCTTATGGTAGGTGAAAAAAAGTAAAAAGGATCTTCAAGAATAAAGATGTCTTTGAAGAGTAGACAATATAAGCATATTTAAATAATAGGTCACAAAATGAATATTTTAATGGGAAATAAAGTAAAAAATGGAGACTTATAGAACCCATACAACCTACTGCTGCTAATCAGAAAAATAATACCTCAAAAAAACTATGTACACTTGGTAACTTACGAATGCAATGTGTAGGGTATTAGAGAAATGTACATAGATGACCTATTATATGCAAATCACTGAATCAATTAAAATAAGCTTGAGGTAATAGATATAAATTATTTCATCATACTGCTAAATATAGTAAAATAAAGGTTTTGACTCTATTTCTAATACAAAGCACTAAATTATCTTCACAAGAATACAAGATTGTAAAACATTTAGAAAAAGTAGTTACAATCTTTAGGTCTTCAGGGGGAGAGTTCACCTCAACTCTAAGAAAAGGCTTGAAAAATCCTTACTTCAGTGAATGCCATTCTCTTATGTTAAAGAAGGAGTAGTCGTCTCCTGGGTAGACACAGTTTCCATTAATATTTTTTATTTTCTCTTGCTTTATTGCAGCAATGTCAAAGGAGTCTTTCTACTGGTTGTGCATGGTGTTGCATGCCTCTGGTACAATCAGTTTTGAAATAGTATCATTAATTTGATATCAGGTAGCAACTGTCTTTGTTTTTCATTTTTAAGTTACAAGAGAGCATGTCTACTCTTATGTAAATCTATGTTAAAATACCAAACTAGGATTAAATTTAAAGTTAAACATTAAGTAAAAATAAATTTGAAATCCCTATATTTTTCATATGAAAAATCTTTTAGTAAGAAAAAATATTGATACTCAATCAAAGACTAATCCATTATTCCTTGATCTGATTTCAAAGTTACTTATAATTTTATATTTTATTACAAAAATTAATATCTATTTTATAATGTTTTCCAGCTTTATTATGTAATTTAATATCATTTATTAGTACTCATTTATAAACACTTTACATTTCTCATCTGATTAAGCCAATAATAATGAACTTCTAAATCAAATACACTGTGTTGAATAATATAATTTAAAAATTTAAAACTATACAGGCAATATAATTAATTCCTTAATAATCTCCCATAATTAAATATTTTTGAATTAATTTAAAATACTTTAAAATAGATTCATTCAAAACTGATTCATCAGTAGAATAACTAAGATGATTACTAGTCAATGTTCCATATACCTTTTTCAGTCTTTTGAACTGTCTTCTCTCACTGAACATATGCCTTTGTAGGACTCTCTGGAGGCTAAAGAAGGGCATCATGCTTCAAACTAATTCTAGTGTACGTAATGAACTTTAATATCTATATGTACATGGCTATTCTCAAACATGAGACTCCTATCAATGGGTTACATATATCAGAGGGGACAACATAAAATGTTCCCCCTTTTCCAGCAATTAAATTATCAAATAGGAAAAATTAATTTACCAAAGATAATTTATACAATGACCATGAGCACAAATAAGTCCAAATAATAAACATCTGAGCATAGTGTAGTCATTAAATGATAGAAACCATTATGTGTTGGTTTTATGCGTCAACGCAATGTTATTCATTAAGCAGTGTTGTTACCATTTGAGAAAAGCTGTGAGGCAGGACAAAACCCGCTATCTGAGTTTTATTAGGGGGAGGGAGGGACAGGACAGAATATGGTCAAGCCTGTTGGAAAGACGTGTGGTGGGGAGAAGAAGAAGTGAGGAGGAGTCTGTGACCTGCTTTTTTATGGATTCCCCTGCACATGTGCATATGGGCTTATGGAGCTACACCACACATGCACATAGATTACATAATCACATTGCATGCAAATCATGAGACCACGATGTACAAAAATTACATAGGACGTAAAGCCCTGGAATGACTAAGCATCTAAACAGCGCATGTACGGTCATGTAGCTGAGGGAGTGGCCAGGAATTCCAACATTCCAGACTCTTTGCTTATTATAAAAAAAAGGCAGGTGAACAGGAGTGGGGGTGCTGTATCTCTTGAAAACTGCTTTCCAGCTGACTTGTTGGGCATTGATTGACTCATGGGGTGATAGAGAAGGGGGCTTCTGAAGGAGGCAAGTGTCCTGGGATGGTGGATTGTCATCTGCTGCTTTGGAGTCCATCATCTTTCTCAGCTTGGGACCTGGCTGCTTGTGTCTGAGAGGGTGCTGGTGAGACAGAGAAAAGCTTAGAATAAAGGAATTTTGTTTTTCCTTTTGGGGGGTCGCAGGGTGAGAGAGGGGGTTCCAGGACCAGGAAAGTTTGGGTTATATTTATCTGAAGCAGATCCAACCTGTCCAGATGGATTCAAGCTGTTTCTGGAGCTCGGAAGAATTTTTAAACATATTAAGAAGCAGCCATGGGAATTTTAAAATCTTGAGCCAGTGACCATGATATTGTAATGTTTAGTACTCTACTCTGCTAAATTGGTTAGTGTCAGTGAGAGAGAGAGAGAGATGGGGGGATATTTGGAACATGCTTTTAATTTTTACCTGAGATAAGCCTTATCTGAGACAGATTATTTTAAGGCATCTGTTTCCTTTATTAGTTTGGCATTCAGGAGACACAAGTGATCAATTGCTGAGGGCTAACAGCAATAGATTGTTATATTAAAGTCTGTTTTTTGCAGAGCCCAGACCCTTTTGGGTCTGGGGGTGTAAATACCTTTGGACTATTACTTTTCCTTACTGCCTGGGTATACTTGATGGTCTTTGGAACCTGGCTCTATGGTGGTCCAGTAACAATTAGCTGAGCAGTTAATTAGAAGAGGGAACCAGGAAGGAAGAGCTTGTGGGGTGAGACCTCATTCTTCTGGAATTGGTGACAAGGCAGTAGATCCTCGTGTCCTCTGGAACTTGAGAGAGAGCGGGCCCTGTCTATGTCATTGTGCATGAAGAGAAGAGGCACTGTTGACGGGTCTGCAATGAGGCAAATGGGGGGAGAAAATGCAATAAAATCTCCTATCTTAGCTAAAAAAATCGCTTCCCATTAGGGGCACAGGGCAGGTTGGCACCATTAAAAATGTGTGGGTGAGAGGGATACCCCTGAAAGTACAATTAAGTGGTGGTATCTGGTGAGGTAGTTAAGGTTGTCCCCCTTCCCTGATGATGAAGGAAAATGAGGAGAGGTGGGACCCCAAAACTCCCTCAGAACTGAGTAAGTGGCTCTGTGTCCAAAAGGAAGGAAATGGGTCACCCCATGTTGCAATGGATGTCCTGGGTTCCCTGTGAGCCTGTGGCCAAGCCTAGGAGGTCTGCTGGAGGTCTTTGTTGGACGTTACCATGCCACAAGGTGCACGGGGGCAGTCAGCTGACCAGTGTTCCTCTTGGTGGCACTTTGGACAAGGTGCAATTGATGGCACTCATTGGGCAGGGCACACACAAACCCAATGGCCTTCTCTACCACACTTAAAACAGGGACCTGGAAACCTTCGGGCAGCCGGTCAGATAGCATGTGCCAGCGTTTTCCAGTTCTCTTTACTGGCTTTCTCATCTCTCCCATGATATACCTTAAATGCCACAGCTGAGACTTCTGCCCGTGGGAGGGGGCCTCTCTCCAAACAGGTAAGGTTAGCCCTGACGTCGGGGAAGCTCTATGAGACAAAGTGGGTCATAAGGAGCTGCCTGCCCTCTGGGCTCTCAGGATCTAAGAGAGCCTTTGTAAAAAGCCGTTCTAAAAAATGAGATGGATTTCACTCCATATCTTGAATTACGTTTTTTTAGCTTTTGATAGTTTACTGCTTTGAGGGGAGCCTCAGAAAGACCCACCAGGAGGTAAGTTATAAAGTGGTCTCTAGCTAGAGAGCCATCTGGGTTATCGTAATCCCAACGTGGGTCCTAATGGGAAACTCATTTGCATGCATCCTAGCCTGCTTCCAGACCCATCCATGCTTCTCAGGGCAGCTCGAGAACGGGTGAGAGGAAGATTGAAGATAGGAGCCAAAGTTGGGCAGGAGCGGCCTGCCCGATAGGCCAGACAAGTGGAGAGTTTTTGGAGTCAGAGATTCCTCAGGTCAGATTCCTCAGGTTCAGGTTGCACATGGGTAGGAGAGAAGGAATAAAAAAGGGATGGTTCAGAGTTTAGGTAGAAAGCTTGGGTATAAAATAACTCTTCATTTGACCATTGGCTGGCAGAAGTTAGATAATTCCTGTGAAATATTGGGGTCTTAGCTGCCATTATGTGGCCATATTTATTTGTATCCTAGGGATATTTAAGGCATTTCTCAGAGGAGGAGTGGGACAAAGACGAGGAAGCCTTTATAGCCCATGACTGCAGTTGAGAAAAAAAAAAACAAAAACAAAAACAAAAACAAAAAAAAACCAACCTGATCCAAGACTCCAATCTCAGGTGTTCCCAAGATTAGGGAAGGATCTGTGAATCAGCACAAGTACCTCACTCTTTATCAAGAGAGGGGGGGTAGGGGCTGGGGGCATATGTAGCACAAGGAACCCCTGGGGGTCTGACAGACAGCATTCAATGCTTCATCAAGAGAGAATGAGTCATAGTGTATAAAGCCCGAGGACTCCCTTGGGGTCTGACAGTGAGAAATATATCTCAGGCTGCAGTCTTGGCGAGGGATTGGAAAGGGAAAATTCACCAATCTGAGCAGCCTGTGTTGTGCTGAGTGCTTTGGAGGCTGGGCAATGAAAAAAGCGGGCAGTTGTAGATGTAGCAAAACCTCAGCACAGATTCCCGTGTGTAGAGCGCCTGGAGGGCCTGCTTGGTCTTGGCACCAATGTTCGTTTTATGCAGCCACGCAATGCTATTAATTAAGCTGTTCTGTTACCATGCGAAAAAAGCCATCAGGCATGACAAAACCCACTATCAGATTTTTATTAGGAGAAGGGAAGGACAGAAGAGAATGTGATCAGGCCTGTGGAAGACAAGTTCAGGGAGGAGGGGGGAGAAGAAGAAAGAGGAGGAGTCTGTGACTGGCTTTTTATGCATTCCCCTGCATATGCACACTGCACGCAAATTACTTGACCACGCAGCACAGGGATTATGTAGGATGTAAAGCCATGAAATGACTAAGCATCTGAACAGTGCATGTGCGGTCATGATGCTGGGGGAGTGGCCAGGAATTCCAACACTATTTCTTCCAATGCCTACTAAATACTGAACTGCCTTACAAAAGGCCTCTAAAGCCGGGCGGTGGTGGTGCACGCCTTTAATGCCAGCACTCGGGAGGCAGAGCCAGGCGGATCAATGAGTTCGAGGCCAGCCTGGGCTACCAAGTGAGTTCCAGGAAAGGCGCAAAACTATACAGAGAAACCCTGTCTCAAAAAACAAAAAACAAAAAACAAAAAACAAACAAAAAGGCCTCTAAAACATGACTCAGTCCACAAGTTTCCCTGGAACTCCTAAAAAAGATAGACTTGGAACATTATTCCAAATACATATTAGTATTATTTAAAAATGGGTCAAACAATATGGAAGACATGGTGAGAGAAAATTCTTGGGTGTCAGTGAACGAAAGCTTTATAAACAAAATGAAAGCAGAAAGGGAAATTTAAAAGCTAAATAGGACATTTTAAAGGAAAATCAAGGGATGAGGTATGTCTCAAGATGAAAAACAATCAGAAAAAAATTCATGTTTCCTGTTATTTTGATTATTGCTCAAAGAGGAAAAAAGTAATTCTGGGGGTGAAGTGGTTGTAGGGGAGGGCAGTTTGCTGAAGATGTTGATGGAGCAGTGCAGGATAGCCCCCAAGTAGAATCTATCTGAACACTTTCCTTGGGCCACAGTGTCTCTAGTCCTTCCAGGTTCCTCTCATTTCACACAGAAGGTAGATGTATTACCTAGACGAAAGGGAATGACATTACTGCATATCTTACTATGGGACAACCATATTGCCCTATGAGTCAAAGGGTGTTGAAAGCTTGTCCTGTTTGTGATGGAGAGACCATTGGAAACTTAAAATAGGGAAGGACAGTGAGAAGACTCAGCAGGTAAAGTTGTGCGCCACCAAGTCTGGCACCTTGAATCAGATTCCCAAGACTCATGTGGTAGAAGGTGAGAGCTGACTTCCACCACAAGTTATCATCACACACATATTCACACACACACACACACACACACACACACACAATTAATTCATTAATTAATTTTAAAAAAATGAAATATTAGCCATGCATTTCTGGTTATCACATGGTGAGTATATTGTTATTGTGACAAAAGATGTAAGAATGTGGTTGAGATATGTGTCATACATATTTTAAAAACTTTTAGTTGTTAGTATTATATATAGTTTATATAATTACATATAATCACTGTGAATAAAAGCATGTTACTTATTTTAAAAAACATAGCCTATTTCATCATTTTTTCCCCCAGTAAGTCAGGAGATACCTTGCATTTAAGCATGGCTATTCAAAACTGGAGAAACTTCTAACTGAATGAGAAATGTTTGAACTGAAAGGTTTTTCAAAATTATTCCAACCTGTGTGTGAATTCTGCTTATTGTCCTTTGCAAAGTTACTACCGAAGCTTGGGGAGATGGCTCCGCAAGCAGTTAATGCACCTGATGCTCTAACAGAGGCTGTGTTTTCAGTTCATGATGCATACAGGGCAGTTTGCAACTGTATGTAACTCCAAGGTAGTCAATGCAGTAATGATAAAGTAATTCGTACCTAGTTGGTTTTGATCGAGTTCGGCAATAACTTCTATAACAAACTTCAATATATAGAAAAAAAGAATCATAAATATGTGTGCCTAGGATCCTTATGCTCTCATTTCATTTTACCCAAATGCTCATAAGTTGTATCGTAAAAATCTATTCAAGCCAATACTATTAAATTAAATCCCATAGTTACATAAAGGAGGAAATGCTTTGATAGTAGAACTGATTGGTGTATTTCAAGGTGTTTTAAAGAAAAACATGCCATCAGGGAATATTTCAAACATCATGACCCTGAGCCCATGTACCTAAATTCTGATGAACTTAAGAATTCCAGTATAATTTCATTGTGGCTTTGATTTTTGAACACCTGGATTTAGTTGATGGCTTTTTTTTTTTCAATAGTAATTTACATTTGTTTTCATGATTTTCATCCTTAGAGCTTTGGAGCAGGGCTAGCGACGAGCACATTTTGTTCTATAGTGACTCATAATGACCTGTACTTCCATTTCCAGGTGATCCAACGTCCTTTTCTGGCCTCTGCAGGCACCTACTCTCATACATCCATTTCCTCACATAGACGCACATGCATACATATTCTTTAAAAACCAGTGGAATAAATAAATATTAACTCATTTCTTTAGAAGAGCTGTGAATAAAATCTGGAGAGTGGAGAAATAAATTACTGAAATGGAGGTTTCAGCAGGAACAATTGTCATGTATAACCTCTCATAGCCCAATGAAACAAAGTATTAATAAATGTTTATCAAGTATTCAGAGAATCAAAAATATAAAAATAATGATGTTTCTTAAATTTGCCAGATAATCTTTAAAACAGAACATGTTAAGGAGAATCAGTGAAAATAACACTTTAATCTACAAATATAATTTGGAATTCAGATGTTTTTATATGTATTTAACCACTTAGATGTACGAACTTTGTTCTTAAGTCAGTCAAATCGAAGAGGAAAACTAAATACAACATTAGATGCTGAATTACCAATATGTGCCAATTATCTGCTTGATGCTTGGGAGAGTCCGTTTTTATCATCACTCATTTCACAAGTGGGGAGACTGGAGTGGAGGAAATGATCTTTTACCAAGTTCCATTCAACATGCCTTGGTATTCTGAAATGTATGTTCTTTTTCCCCTTTTCCCAAGAATGAATTTTCATTGTTTTGCCAAATTGAATGTTATCCTGGGCTATTTATTCAGGTAAGAAAGACTATTTAAATCTGTTTCAATTGAGGAGAGAGATCTAAACTAGCTTGAACTCTCCTCTGCCTGGAATAAGAATAGAAGTGATTGTAAATCTGGCTGTAAATCTGGCTTGCGATGTGGGGGTTTTCCATTGTTTGTTTGCTAAATGTCTTTCCCCACAGGAAAGGTTTCTATTCATGACCGAGGTCATGTTACACCTCAGAGGCAGATGACCTCAGCACTGTTAGGCTGTTTCCCTCCTGCTGAGCCTGGAAGACAAGTCCTATCTATCTTCCCTGGGGCTCACATTTCTTACATAGATTCTAGGAAGGTGGAGGAGCCCCTAGATAACTAAGGAAGATAACGACATGCCTGAAAACTAGCAAGAGACTTTCCAATGAAAGATTTACATCTAAAATGGTAGAGAAAATGATTTTATGTACACAGATCTGTAAAAAGAAAATGTAACTAATGCAGAGCAGAGATGACGGGATGCTGAGGCCCTCAGTGTACAAGTTATGCTGTCCTGAGAAATCTCGAAGTCTCCAGGTCTTGGGGATAGAGTGTGTTGGGTAACTGCTCCCTTTCTTACAGAGAACTAGATCATGGGCAGATAGCCAAACAACAGTATCATAGGTATTTTAGGTATTAGAGGTAGAAAATGTCTTTCTTTCTTTTTATTCTTTTCTCTTTCATTTTTTTAAAGCTCTTAAATATAGTCTCCTCAGGTGACCCAGGATATCATCAAACTCATTATTCACTGCCCCTGCTCCCATAAGACTGGACTTTAAAGTCTGAGACACCGTGCTCAGTTGATTTTCTCTCTTTAATAATATATGGTTATGTTTTGCGTCTTTATCCTTTTTTTCTTTTTCCTCCTTCAGCTCCTCCTCCCCTCTTCCTTCTGTTAGAATTCCTAGCCACTCCCCCCCCCAGCTACATGACCGCACATGCGCTGTCCAGTAGCCAAGCAAGAAGCTTAGTTATCCCAGGGCCTTATGACCTACGTAATCAGTGCGCTGCATGATCATGTAATTTGCGAGCAGTGTGATCACACAATCCATGCACATGCTGCATGGAATAGCTATTTAAGCCCATATGTGCATGTGCAGGGAGAACATATAAAAAGCGGGTTCCATCTATCCCTCCCTTCTCTTGCTGCATTCCCATAGGCCTAAAACTCCTTTCTCTTCCCTTCACTTAATAAACTCTTACAGTAGGTTTTGTTGTACCTTTTGGCTTTTCTCTCATGGTAAACAGTGCTGCTTAATGAGTAACATTGCGCTGCTTAATAAACAACACCTCCTCCTTCTCCTCTTCTTCTTCATCATTGTCTTTTTTTTTTTCTGTGTGAGACAAGGCTATGGAGGGAGATATTATCCTTCTCAATTTAAAAGACTTTCCTCCATTACTCATCTGTTTTGTGGTGGCATGGGTCGGGGAGACTTGCCCACCTCCCATCAACATCTGGGGCAGGTGGGAGAGCTGGCCCTGCAGCCATAAAAGTGGGAGAGCCAACCCTGTTAGTGCAGGTGTGGGTGTGCCAGTCCCAAAGATGAAAGCATGGGAAAGCTGTCCCCATTTCACATCTGGAGGACCAACCCTACGGCTGCCCAGGCCCAGACTCAAGCTTATGACTTGGCCCACCCCATCATCCACCCCATCATCCACCCCATCTATGGTCTGCTGGAGCATGTGAAGGGACCTCACCTGCAAACCCAAAGCTTTGGGATCTCTACAACCCAGGACAACACATATATCCAGGAGGACCCCTAATGAGGGCCTAGCATCCATAGTATAGTAGAAACCAGAGGTCTGGAATCAGACCAGTGACCCTTTGCAATAAACACTTGGAAGTAAAGATACAGGGACAAAGAGATTTACAGCATGGCTTACTGTGTCACAATGCAGCTTCCACGATGAGATTTTTAAGTTTTCACCTTTTTTGTAAATCTGTCTGTCTGTCTGTCTATCTATCTATCTATCTATCTATCTATCTATCTATCTATCTATCATGTATCTATCTATTTTCTTTTTTCTCTTAAATTTTGTGATATTTTGGAGATGTGCAGGGGCAGAGGGTGAATTCAAAGTGTCAGGGAAATGAATGGGTCAAGACACATGATGTAAAATACACGTTGAATAAATTAATTAATTAATTAATTAACAAAATAAAAGAATTCCAAGAGGTTGCACTCAAGAGGTAAGGTGTCTCTATCCATAGCCCAACTCATAAAACATAAAACATCTGCAGAGATCTGTGAGAGAAGAGGAACTCAGTGACTGCACTGGGTCTCCTGACCTAGTGAGGCAAGCACAGGCTAACATAGTATTTATGTGCAGTGAGTGGATGAAACACATCTCTCAGATAAAAGGCTGGGCTGCTCTTTTATATGGGAAAAAAACATTCTATGTATGAGCCAAAAAAGAAAATCAAACAAATTACAATGGAAATGATTTGTAATGGTACAAAGTGAGGTTTAATGATGAATGGAGTCATTTAGAAAACCATTTAAGTGGATATTATGTTTAATGTACTAACCAATATGTAAACAACATAGATATGAATTAATGCAGAAATATTAATGAACTGTACATTATGATTGTGTCAATATATGATAAATACATTTGCCATATATTGGCTTATTCTAATTAAAGAGAAGAGTAACAGTAACAGTCATTCTTTAGTTAAACCAATTGTTTCCCAAAATCTATGTGTAATTTCACATCACTTTTTTTTTCAAATCTGTCTTAATCTTTCTAGTGTCTAAAGGTACTTCTTTTGAAGTGACAATTACAGAAAGCAGTAAATAATCAGGAATGCAGAGCAGTGAAAGGGAAGCATTGTTACAAGCAACAGAGGCCAGTGGTTTGAAAATTTTGACATCCATCTATCTCTAAAACCTGTTTAATCCTTAGCATTTCCCAAAATTTCAGCCTCCTGGATGGTACATCGTCAATAGAGACTAAGCGGCATGTTATTGCTACTCTTCCAGCCCAGCATAAGATCCAAAGTCTGCAGTAATCTGGGTCACTCTGGAGCAGCCATTTGTATTTCTAGGGTGAATTATTTCCTGCGCCTCAGCATTTGCATCTTAGGCCAGGTAAAAATCATCAATTAATGCAGATTAAGTAAGTATGTGGGGCTAGAGGTGGGTGAGTAAAAACAGGCTGAGGGTGCAAGCATGAAAAACTCAGTTAAATCTTCTGTCTCCTACCCACCATGTAAAAAAAGCCAGGCGTAGGTACATGCATATGGAATCCCGGTACTGAGGAGGCAGGGGCAGGTAGATCTCTGGGACTTGATAACCATCCAGTTTAGCCTAGTTGACCAACTCTGAGTTCGTTGAGAGACTCTGTCTTCAGAAATAAGGTGGGGAGTGATTAAAAAAGACAGTTGACTCTTATTTCTGACCTCTATGATACATTTGTACACACATGTGAATGTGCTCTTATGTGTGAATGCGTACCCATACATATATACAAACACATGCACATATATATTTGTGTGTGTGTGTGTGTGTGTGTGTGTGTGTGTGTGTGCATACTTGTAGCAGGAATCTTAAATAGTCTTATTAGTAGAAACAAACCTGGAGCCAGGTATTAGGATGAATGCTGGAAGATCAGAGAAGCAGAACAGGCCACAATCACCTCACCTTGCCAACTCCTCAGCTGATCCTTTTTCCTCATACTGGATGCCTCTCAGCTGAACTGTGCTGCTCAAAGCCTAAAAGCTTAACCAGCTTAGTTCCTGGTTTTCATGCCTTATATACCTTTCTGCTTCCTGCCCTCACTTCCTGGGATTAAAGGCACTTTCTGGGATTAAAGACATGAGTCACCATGCCTGGCTGTTTCCAATGTGGCCTTGAACTCACAGAGATCCAGATGGATTTCTGCCTCTGGAATGCAAGGATTAAAGGCATGAGTGCCACCATATTCTAGCCTTTGTATCTAGTGGCTGTTCTGTTCTCTGACCCCAGATAAGTTTATTAGGGTACATAATATTTTGGGTAACACAATACCACCACACATACTTACAAAGAAAGTTTGTGTACACATGCACATGTCCACAAAAATACACATCCATATGAATACAGAAAAACATTTAGAGCATGTTTGACATGACCAGCACAGTCAAAAGATACTTGATGTTATTTGTAAAATTTAAAAATCGTCATAATTAATTATCTGTGCGTTGAAGCTCAAATGGTTTAAACCAAATTGAGTGTTTTACATGAAGGATGGATTTATGCTGCCTGCTCTCATTCTGTTAAAATACCATTAGTTGCTCTAAAGGAGTTATATGTACATTGAAATTGTCTTTATTATGAAAACTGAAGTGGTCTGTTTAAATGGTTAGACAGACCATCATTGTATGTTGTAATTACACTTAGAGCACAAAAACCCCTGCAGTCAGAACAATTTAGAGCTCTTTCCTATAATCACCATTATTTAAAAGAGAAAATGTCGCTGATTTTCACTAGGGCATGTATAACAATCTTTTAAAACTTCCATCTCATTAGTCAGAAATTATACCATCAGGCTTTGAAGAAACTAAGGATTTGTCTACCTCTAAAATGAGGGAAGAAAAAAACATATTGCCTCCTCAAGCATATGCTTAACAAAAACTTTGGGTATCGATGAGGATGGGTAGAAAGGCTGGTGGGATTGTAGGAGAGAAAAAAATTAACGAGAAATAACTAAAACAAAAATTTAAAACTACATCAAAAACTTAAAATCTGTCAGTTATTTTTATCTGATTAACAACCGTGATCCAATATTGAAAACACTATCTAGAGTCTACCAGAATCTTTTGCTGCTGAGTGCAATCTGTATGAAATTTAATTAAACATATTGGCTAGTCCTTGCAGAACTGAAAATTAAATTTTGAAAAATTGTTGAGAATAAAATTATAATGACAAACATAAATAATTAATGTAATTAACAAAAACATAGCTTTCAGCCAAATATGAGGTCTAATCCTTTTACTTATCTAGGAGTTTTAGGATAGCCAGGTGTACATAGTTAGATTTTTGTATCAAAATTTTTTTACATATTTTAAAATAGTAACAGTCAGGTGCTTATGAATTAGTGATATTATATAACCAAATAATGCACTTGAAAATATTCCAACAAACAAACAAAAACAAAGCCAGGCAGTGCTGGAGCATGCCTTTAATCCCAGCACTCAGAGGCAGAGGCAGGCAGATCTCTGTGAGTTCGAGGCCAGCCTGGTCTTCAGAGTGAGTTCCAGGAAAGGCGCAAAGCTACACAGAGAAAACCTGTCTCAAAAAAAAAATCCCCAAAATAATCAATTTCTTCTGTGAGTTTAGGCACGCTAAGGCCAATAATGTGACTTGTTAAAAACATCCCTCAGAACCAATGTTATAAACAGAGCAAATAGTCAATACATATGCCTTACACAGGCATTACAGGTTTGGAGAAGCTCCTCTGTTGTCATATTCTGGGATAACGGCCTTCTACAGTTATAGATAATACCTAAAGGTGAGCTTCAAGTTGGACTACACCATAGTTGTGTATTTTATGTCCCCCTGTGGTGTGTTCGAGCCCACATATCTTTCCCTGGAGAAAGATGTGATCTGTGTTCACACAAGTAACTTGAAACTGGCCATGATTGGTGTGTTGACACCACGAAGATGAGCAGAAGATGAGCAAGTCAGAAAAGTCAGAGTGCCATTCATCAGTTACTTCTCTCCAGAGAACCTGCTCTTAAAGCATATCACGAGTTCTAGATGATTTTCATTTTGTATGAAAATTCAGGAAATTGATTTTTCTCCTAAAAGAATCTATGAGGGACTTGAAGGCAGTGGCTCTGTACTACTGGAGATATCCATGTACCAGGCATGGGAGTTCATAGACAACTGAACTGTGATAATTACTGGAAGAGACTGAAATGAACCAAGTGTCAGCATTTTAGTTCCTTGTTTTAAACCCAAGAAGAAATGAAATGTCAGAATTTCCAACAGTGTTGATAGACTAAGACTACCCCAGACATGTTTGAAGAAAGTTTAGTATGGTTCTCTATTCTGCCCTCATCTAAGGGTAATCTTGAAATGTCATTGTGAATATTTATCAACTCCACACATAACAATGTATTGGAACTCTATCTCAGGTTAAACCAATGTGTCATCCAGAGAAAAATACACTGTCAATGAGATGTCACAATGTGGATGGGTCAGCTGAGATTCTGAGTGAAGGCATTTCTTGTCAGGCCATAAATTAAATACTGGAACGATAAGGTAGGGCAACAAACTAAAATTCGTTACTGCTACTAGAAAGGCAGTAAATGACAGATCTAATTCTGCAAGCCAAGATACTCCACTTTTGGTTCTGATATCAATAGCGGATAGGTGACTGAATGGCCGAATGGGAAATGAGAAGGTACCTTCTGGAATATTTTATCACTTCTCTGTTTCTAAGGTGTTTGATTCCATTAGGAACAGCACCACTGGGGGCTTTTCATTATGGTCCAAACTCCATTATGTCCCATCCTCTCGAAAAGAAAATGATGCTGTCCGTCTATCCTCAACCTTTGTTTCTAGAGTACTATTTGTGAATTTTATAAGGAAAACAATTGCCAGAAGAAATCTCAACAGCCTTTTAATACTGTTTTTAAGAGGAAGAGGCATTTATTTTTTTAAGATTTACTTTTTATTATTATCTATGTGTGTATGTGTGTGCTTGCCTGTGTACATTTGTTCAGGTGTCAGTTCAGGTCAGAGGAGATCACCAGATCTGCTGGGCTGCAATTATATGCAGTTGTGGGGTACCTAAGAAAGGGTCTGTGAACTGAACTTGGACCCCTTTGTACAAGCAGCAAGGATTCTTAACTGACAAGCCATCTTTCTATCTCCCCCCCCCACAAATTATTTTAATATAAGATGCGTACTCCAAAATATTTTATAGAATTCCTAGAAAAAAAGAAAAGAAAAAAAAAGAAAACAAAACTGCATCATGAAATGGTTAAAAATCTGCCCTTATGGAATAGAATGAGGCTATACTGTCAGAAGCCTATGGAGATATGAGGCAGCAATAATGATGTGGATCTGTGAGAGGTGTGCAGGGCTTGATGTAGCCTGAATCCCTGGGGTCAACTGAGGGGTAAGACAAGGCTGGGTTTCCAGGTTAAAAGAAATTATAGCTGACAAGATGAAGAAGCATGGCTGTCAGGCCCCTGTAAAGAACAGGAAGGAACAGGTGGGAAGACTCTTCCTCCAGGCTCTCAGGCTCCCTCTAGCATCTCCTCTGGCAGAGACTATCAAAGAGCCAGCTGGCAGATGCCATGCTCTGTGTTGTCACAGCCCCACATCTCAGGGAGGTGGAGAAACGTGTGAGCTTTCCGCAGAGGTAAAAGAGGAGCTTGGTGCAGATGAACAGAAACACTGTGTGTACAAACTCAGGGGCCCCAGCAACGAGTTGGCACTTTAATCCAATAAGTCTGATGGGATTCCTTCTGAACAACATTAGATAGTTAATGTTCTGCTTTTCTGGTAAAAGTACATTTTTTTCAAACCTAAAGAATTCAAGGAATATTTTTTTCCTCTCTCCCTCTCCCCCTTTTTCCCACTCATTTAATTCAACAAACTATGTGTCCACAAACTTCTTTAACATAACAGGATGGATGTTCACTATACATAAAATTAAAAGTAGTGACTAAAACAACTAGACAAATTATCATCACCAAACAGGACATAAACCCTTTTTTAAAGCATACAAAATGTGGTAGTAATGTGTCTTCAAACAGTGACAATAGAAACAGATTGCAGTAGATGTCTATTAACCTGTGCACACATTTGTATATCTGCTTTGCAGTTAGCAGTGTTGTGCTATGGGCTATGGAACCATGGAGAGGCATAGACAAGCTGCAGAAGGGGCTGACTAGAGACAGGACTTCGGGTTTCATGTCCAGCACCTAGCTCCCCCTTGGCTCTCTGTGTCCTGATCCTGTCATTCCATGATGGAACTGCCTCTGCCACCTGCTACTGCCAACATGGTGCCCTGAGCTCATTGACCACTGACCTTGACCTTTTTAACTATGATCCCCTAAGGTCTCCTGAAACTGTGAACTAATTCATATTTTCATTACCTTTCTTGCTCATTGGAGGCACTGTGTCGTAGTGGTGCAGACCTGAATAATATAGTAGGATATTGCCAGAGAAATGGGGTCATGGTTTGTTGGAGCCCACTGAGGTTTCCTGGTAGCTTTACCCAGCAGGACTGCATAAGAGGATGATTGGACCACGGGCCTGGGTACCAGGTGTTTCAAAGGGTCTACACTTGGCTGTATCTAGCAAGGGGGAGGTATTTTGCCCTTCCCCTTGGCATTGTTATAAAAATCCCTTTTGAATAAAGTTCTGGGCCGGCAAGGATCCTGGCTCACCCGAGGCTATCCTGTGTTTCCCTCCCCTCTATATTTCTATCTAAATCTCTTATCTCTCACTCCTCAAAAGTCCCTGGGGTACATACATGTGGGAGCTGGTCTCCCATAATGGCTGTGAGTAAACCTGACTGTGTTATTTGGATCTTTGAAACTAGTTCATATAAACAATTTGAAGAAGTTAAAGATGTGGGCTAGACAAACTCCATTAGTGGTGCAGGCAGAGCTTAATGACCTGTGCTGCTGGGCATAGAGTATACCGTTACGTTGATGTAAATACAGATACGGAGGACTATACTCACTATGTTTCAGGTAGAAACAAACCTTTTATTGTGACTTGAAAACAGATTAGCTGTCTTATTTTTCTGGCAAATAATTCGTCTAAGTTTCCCCATACCCTAAAAATGGGACTAAAGCTGAATTGAAAAATGATGAAAAGGTTAATTTAACCTAGACAATTTCAAGCTAGGCTAGAATTCTGATGGCGGCATGGATATTACTGGCTGCTTTTCACAAGTTTACACTGAAAATTGATTTTTTCCCCCTCTATCCTGGAAATTTGTGAGGTTCTGAACTAAAACATAATGGGAAGAGGAAAATCAAGAGAATGTAGCATTCTCTGCTTATGTTTTTCCTGGTTGCTTTTAGCCCGGTTTATACTGAAAATTGAGTGCAAAACACTGAAAATGAAAGATGGGAGGGAAACAAAAGTAGAGCAGATGGGTTTTAACAGTTCTGAGGGTGAGAAAATTAGGGTGCTAAAACTTGTGGACAGAGAGGCCTATGTTAAGGAATATTAGAGACTTTAAAGAAAGGCCAAACACTATTCACTGGGAAAGGCGCAGAAGAGAGAATGCAGCAATTGGTGAGGTACTCCAGGCGTAACAAAGACAAACCATACTTGTCCTTTTTAAGAAATGGCCGTAAGTACTTTCTTAAGAGGAATCTGTAATGTCAATGTGTCATTAGACCTCGAGGAAGTTTCAGTGTGACTAACTTTTGAGTGAATTCACACAATCATAATTTAGAAGTAGCACTTAACAAAATATGATAACCGGAGACTAACTTTGATAAGGAAGGTTTTGTATAATATATATTATGTATTTTGTGTACTCATTATATATTATTATATGTATTTTTTCTGGATGAAAATAGTATTTTCTTGTTTTTTTAAAAAATTGCAGATAAGAGTGTCCAGTCAAACTGGTGTACCCAGAAGTCAACCAAGCAAAGAACAATTGGCCTGCTCAAGTAATAAGTCCGCTCAGCAGTTACATCCGTGTGGATCTGTGGGCACTCTCGAACACTTGTCTTGTACTCTGACTGTCAGAAGAAAAGGTGAGCAAAATGAAAAAAATCCAAGTACAAATTATTCAGAAAGCAACAAATATGGAGAGCAAAAGTACCACTGTTATCTCCGCTGACCTCAAATTTGTACTCTGATTAAAAACATTGAATGATATGGTATCATCTCCTCCCCCGACCCCCCACAATAGAAAAATACTCTTAAAGATACTGACATCTCAACATTGACCTTCTTAATAGTGCTTCCTGATTGGACACTTTGATTGATGTTTCCTATTCAAGGGTGCACTCACTTGAAAATGCAGATGCTGGTAGAGCAAGGAGACCCTTGAAGCATCAACTGATTGATGCATCCATTTTTATTTGTCCCCTCCATTAGCTGTGTCCTGTGACCAGCAGGTAAACGCATAAGACATTTGTCTTTCTCACAAGCACATCACTCAGCTCACAGTAACAGAAATATATCAGGAAACTGTGACTTCATGTTGGGTTTTGCTCACTAACTGGTACAGAGTAGGAGAGAGTATAGGAGCAAAGACTGTCTTGTGTTGGGAGTGGGTGAAGGATCTCGGCACATTCTACCGCTGAAACTCATGCTGCAATGCTCCTCTTTATTTTGAAGGATGATTCGAAAGTCTAAGAATAGATTAACTCATCTCTCTGGTCAGAATTTACTAAAACAATAATACAATATCAAGTTAAAATGATTAAGAAGCCATAAGTATAAACAGCCTCCAGCCTTTGAGCAGCATAAACATAAATTATTTATTTTGTTTGTGCACCTTTGAGTGCACTAATATAAGAGCTTGCAGACAAAAGAAAAATTTACATTCATATGATTAAGTAAATAATGTCAGATATGAAAAAGAATTGTAGGTAGAAAGCTGAGGCTGTTCTTTAAATAGTTTCTGTTTCTATGTTGAGTTACTATCTGAACTTTCTCCAAAGAACATTAATATTAAAAGTGCTAGGGGATTCAACAGTGGTTGAGAATACTTCTTTGAATCAAAAATCTTATCTAATAAATTTAATATACTTGGACCACAGAACATATCCCTCATTCTTAAATTATTCCCAAAGCATTAACATTACTAATTCAAGTGAAACTTTTCTAGGAACGAGCAATATCCTTTAGCATGTTAACATTTACAAAAATGACAGCTGTGAGATGCATATTTTAGAATGAAGTATCAATGCAGTACTCATGGGCTCCAGAGAAACCACTGCTGTGATAGCTACAATAGTCCTAAAAATAGTTTTCTAAAGTAAAATATATTACATGTGATGATGTATTTCTGTGCCGTAGAATACAGAGATAAATAGGAAAAATAGCAGAAAATGAAGAGTGCACTCTTGGCAGTGGTACAGGAGATCTATTCTAAGTTACTGTTTTGTGTGACATTCCATTCTTGTTTGTTCATTTTTAGGTCCATAAAATACCCAGAAAGTATTGTCTATCCGATGATTTATCGCAGTTCTTTTCCTCTCTACTTTAAATCCTTTGAAAGCACGCAACTCTCCAGACAGAAACCACGCTGAAGCATATAAATGAAGCTATTTTCACTCACATTTTTCAAGACAACTGAAAGAAGTTTAATCTTCACTATCAACACTATTCTAGCCAGCATTTCTGACTTCTTGCCATCTTTCCTCCTTCAATGTCCTGCTTTTATATAGCCCTTCCCTGTATGTTCTGTAAACTCTTTCTTTACATACGTGTACTGTTCTTTAGGAGATAAATGTGTGCTAGACTTGCAATGCATATGCATATACATACCCATGAATATTTTTAGCATAGAAGATACTGGGTTTCCTTATGATGTCTTCATAAATCTATATCATATACTTTCATGATATTCTCTTCCCCATTATTCTCTATACACATATCAGTCTCCTCCCTCCCCCTGTCCCCTCCAATAATTTTTTTTTTTGCTTTTTATTGAGAAGTTTAATCTATCCGTTTATATTCAAATAAGGAACATTTTGGTATTATTTTAATATGTCATTTATTTTGAAATGAAAGGAAAAAAGAATTAAAATAGTTATGCTAACAAAAGCACAAAACAAGGGCCAACTAATTCCTGAAAGTATTTTTGACATAATTAGTTCTTTGTTAAAACTACAGCATGACCAGTGTGTACCCATTAGCATTGCAACAGGAATGACCAAAAAGAAAACAAGTCTTGACAAAGTTCTTAGGACATTAGCATATGAGTAAACTGTTGATAGAAATGCAAAATACTGCATCCTTGAAGAAAACACTTTGGCAGACCCTTCATAGTAAAATGCAAACTATAATATGATTCAATAATTACAGAACTGGGTTTCCAATAGAAAAATGATATAGAAGTGATTGCAGCCTCATTATTAGTCCAACAGTATAAACAACTTGAATACATATCCACTGCTGATAGGCAAACAAAACTAGGAACATGGACCCTATGGAGCAATAATCTGGCATAAAGAAATGAAAGGTTAATACATGCATAATATGGGTAAAACCTGACCAGGAAAAAAACTACATATGTTCGAAAGTTATTTGTAAGACATGTTCAGAATACATATATTCATGGACCAGAAAGCAAGCTAGTGTTTGCCAATGTGTGGAAGAGATAATTTTAAAAAAATAGGTTATTAAATACTTGGTTTCCACTTGAAATAGAGGAATTATTTTCCTTTTTATATACAATTTCATTATTTGATCACTTTACTTTCTAAATACAGATTATTTAAAAGTACATTTTTATTAATACATATTAGCTGACACCTGTTTATGAGATTTAGAGTAGTATTGTAACACATTAGTACTTGCATGTTGATCAAATCCTACCTTCTTTGTCCACAGTCCCCTTCCAAACACATCTAGTAATTATTATTCAGAATTCAGTTTTCCACTTTTAAGTTCCACATATGAGAGAGGTTGTGCAGTGGTCTTTACTTGTTTAGTTTATTTCATTTTGTAAAATGCTCTTCAGTTCAAGGTTTTCTATAAACGAACTTAAGTATTCTATGCATATGGATGCAGACAGAGAGACACACACATACATACATACATACATACAGACAGACAGGCAGGCAGGCAGACACACACACACACACACACACACACACACACACACTTGTTATATTTTCTTTATTGGTTCCTTGATGGTTCCTAGATGGAGTCTCCCGATTCTACCTTAGTTATATCTAGTGCCCATATAAAAATGGCCATGCAGTAGTTCTTCAGTTTGCTGTTTCTGTTGCCTTCATATATTTATCTGGAAGGAGAATAGCTGGGTTAGGTGGAAAATCCTGAATGAGCCAGAGGCACGGGAGACACCATCTGAATTGAAAACACTAAATTCATAGCCACAGCATTGTTAGTGTGCCTTGGCAGAATGCCTCAGTTGTAAAACAGGATTCTAAGGAGACTCCAGAGAACCTGGGTCAACCTTCTGGGTTAGCACAGAAAGGACCATCTATAGAGACAGCCTGTCTCCCAAGGTTATCTATCTTGGCTTGGGCAAACAATTTCAGAAAGGAGAGAAACATCAGATATAGCTGCAAGAATTTCCTCATTCCCAAACCCCTCACCTTGTCCACATAAAGGGCCACAGCCAATTTCTTCCCTTGGCAGATCCCTCAATTTCCTGGTGGGGAGAGTCTACCGCTTGCTTGTATCTGCTAGCAAACACAGCCCTGTCTGTTAAAGGTCAAAACTTTCTCTCTCTTTATGTTGCCTCGGAAATCTAACATAGTTGATAACAATTATTCCTGATTTTTAATCCCCCCTGAGTTCTGCAAGTCTTCCCCCTTACTCCTATGGTTATTAATTGGGTGAGAAGATTCCATTTCTCAACCCTTCTGCAGTTATGCATAAGTAAGGAAAAAACGTTCAGGTATTGATCTCTGCACTTCCTATATCTCTCAGCACTCAACAGCAGCAAGCCGTGACAATAGTCAGGAGCAGCAGCAGGTGGCAATTTGTAATGCTCAAAGCACTCATTAAGTGCACAGGTAGTGGGGGCTTTAACTTTACAAACAATCACAGACCTTGGTAGGCTTAGTAAACCATCATCCCTCACACTCTAATAGTGGTCAAGCCTGGGCTGCCAGAGATCCTTATCCCTAAAGACTTTACACTTCTCCAGAACTCTTCAGTGCCCGGGGCCTGCATTTCTTATCCCTCTTTTAGATATCTATAATTGTTTATTTCGGTTGCCCACCTTTTTTTTCTAGTTCTGCTACCCTGACCGCCATTATAACTGCCCTTTGCTGCCCTGTTCTCAAACTGCTCAGCTACCATGAATGCTATAGCTGCTTTCACAGCCACCGACACTTAGAATGTAGTTGCTGCTAAGTCCAAAGATTGGAGGAGAAAGACCACCAACCCAAATCATCATGGCCAAATTCATTAAAGCAAGCTTTTTTATTTGTGCACACAGGCTGCCTTCCCCTAAAGTGGGGTTCAAGAAATCAGCACTGGATATGAGGAAGACAAGGTTTTTAATAGCTCAGGGGTAGGCGATTTCCAAATGGGGGGAAAGAGGTGGGGGTAGAACATAAGTATTACAAGTTAGTCATAACGACCTCCTGAAACAAAGGCATGGTTGCAAAATAGTTACTAATTTTGAAACAAAGATGGGTTTTCCTCAAACAGGTGGTAAAGAACCATGTGTAGTTAAGGTTACAGGTAGGCATAGCCCAGTCTTTGAGAAACATATTTATTCACAAACAGAAATGAATCTAGTGTGTCTTTACTATAAGATGGCTTTTAAGCAAAAGACAGAGGCAGACATGTAATATATATGTATATATGTATATATACATATATATTTATATATTTTACTCTTATGGTGCCCACCACCCAGCTCCTAAATAAACACATGGAGACTTATTCTTACTTTTGAATGTCCGGCCTTAGCTTGGCTTGTTTCCAGCCAGCTTTTCTAACTTAAATTATCCCATTTCTCTTTATGCTTTTGCCTCTGGGATTTTTACCTTTATTTATTCTGTATATCTTTCTTTCCTTCTTACTCCATGGCTGGCTGTGTGGGTGGGTGGCTGGCCCCTGGGCATCATCCTCTCCTCCTCTCATCCCTCACTCTCTTCCCTAGAATTCTCCCTCTTATTCTCTCTGCCTGGCAGCCCCGCCTATCCTTTCTCCTGCCTCGCTATTGACTGTTCAGCTCTGTATTAGACCAAGTAGGTGTTTTAGGCAGGCAAAGTGACACCGCTTTACAGAGTTAAACAAATGCGACATAAACGGATGCAGAATGCAGCACATCTTAAACTGATATTCCACACCACAGGTTCTATTGCCAGCACTCTATTGCTGATGCTGTCGGCGGCGGCGGCCATTGTTTTTGAGGCTCTGCCTCTTCCTCTGCTTTCTGGCAGCCGACTTCTTACCTTGCTGCTCTTGCAGCTCTGCCTGAGCTGTCTCAGCTGTTGCTGCTGCTCAACTGTCTGTACTGTCACTGCTAATCTGAGGTCTCTGGAGCTTCCTTCTGATGTGCTAGCCAGTCTTGGTCTGCTTTACTAAAACAAAAGAGACAACTCTAGAGGAGGGAGCTGCAGGGAAACTTACCTCTCAGCATGCTTACCAAGGAAGCCAAGCATCCTGCTTCATAGCCACAGAGGAGGTGTTTACATAAACCGCAGCAAACCTGACATGCAAATGAATGTTTGAGTTTAAGCCACTCACGGCATTTCTCTCTTTGAATCAGTGATAGCAGTCCTGAAAGACAACCACATGTAGCCAGAAGTTTTCCTGTGTCTCACCTGGCCAGCCAGCGGTCAGGACAAATCTCTCTTACCTGCTGGTCCCACAGCCACTTGGACCCAAATAAACACACAGAGGCTTATATTAATTACAAACTGTATGACCTAACACCTCAAGCTTCTCACTAGCTAGCTCTTACACCTTAAGTTAACCCATTTTTATAAATCTATACGTTGCCACGTTGCTTGTGGCTTACTGGTACCTTTATATCTTGCTTCTCCTGGAGGCAGCTAGCAATGTCTTCTCTGCTCTGTTGTTCTCTTTCATCCCTCTCTAATTAGAGTGTCCCACCTAACTTTATTCTGCCTCACCATTGGCCAAACAGTTTTATTTCAACCAATCAGAGCAACACATATTCACAGCATAAAGAATGACATCCCTATCAACCAGAGAAAGTGTTCTCCTCTGGTCTAGATGGAATGATGTTTATGAGGATATGGCACATAGTTTTCTTTTATTCTAATTTATTTGTTTGGGGAACTAAAAATGTTAAATTCATAGAATGACTTTTGAAATACAGTCTTTGATTGCGTTTTATCTATATTTGACAATCCTAGACATTTCACTCAGTGTAGGGGCACAAATAATCAAAATAAAAATGTTAGATTATACCCCATTCTTCTATTCTCAATAGCTGGCCATTTCATTTATCTCTCAGTAGGTGCTGTAATATCAGCCAGAAAGATTTATTTCATTTTTGGATAGAGTAGCTGCAACAATATTGATAGTAATTGCTCCAATATTTAAAGGTAAGTTTCAGAAAACAAAACAAAACACAAAACAAAAAACAAACACCCAGATCTTTCTTGCAAGATTTATTGTGTCATTTTCAATGCAGTTTACCAACGTGTGGAAGTCCCACCATGATATATTCTAGGTCAAGCTTCCTGCAGTAATGATCATTCTCCAGTTATTCAGATACTGGCATAATCCAATGGGCTGTTGTTTACACCTCAAGAATCTCCTCATCAGTCTTCTTTGATTTTATCATGCTTAAGCAATTCTGTTTCTAAAGCCAGAGAATATAGAATCTAAATAATTTAGAAACTACCTAGCAGCAAGTGTGTGTGTGTGTGTGTGTGTGTGTGTGTGTGTGTATAAATTTGGGTGTGTGTGCATATATATTTATAGTTGATACTTTTGTTTACTGTTAATTTTTAAGCTAAAAATGTGTGCCAAATAAGTGTTAGGTTGGACCATGAGTGCCTCAACTTCCAAATGGCACCTCCTGAAAATGGCAGGTATGGATTCATTCACTGAAGCTTCTGTACTCTAGTAAAACAATATTTTCTTCCACAATTTATCTATCTATAATATGCATATATCAAAATTAGTATATGCAATTGTTTTTAAAACAGACATTAAGACACATATATGAAAGACAGATGTACTATACCCTCTAGATTTTTTAAACCCAGTATAATATTAGATGTACAGAAAATAATCAAGATTTATATTTAATTTTAATATCATATTTTGTGAAATTCAAATATTATAAGTTAAACACAATAAGGTAGAGAAACAATTAAAATATCATGATTTACTTTTACAGTAAAATGCTGATCATTTCATAAGTACTTGAAGTTAAATTTTTGAAGCATTAGTCCAACTTTCTTAGCCTCTGAGAATGCTACAGAAATTTGGGTGAATAAATTATTATATTGAATTAGTATTTGATATATACATTTACTTCAAATATCACTGAACCCTATTAAAAAATTTTCAGATAAATTTGGGTAATATGTTTGTTTATTTACTTATTTATATTTTATGAATTATGTGTGAATACATAACTCTGTGTGTGGATGTGTGCATTTGAGTGTAGCTGTCTACAGAGACCAGAAACAGGCATTAGAGCAGTTGGAGCTGGAGTTACAAGCCATTGTGAGCTGCCATGTTTGGGTGCCAGAACCAAACTAAGGCACTCTGCAAAAGCTGTATGTGCTCTTAACCCAAAAGCCATCTCCTCAGCACTTGTTCATTCAGACATCTAATATCATAGGTTATATCACAGAATAATAATATGTCAGTGTTTTCTAATGAAGAAGGTAAACATCTTACTAAATAGTAATGTATTGCATCTTTTATTAAATAAGAGCACAAACTATATGGTTTGGATACTCTGACAGTAGCAAAGACTCTTGTATATTTTATAAATAGAATATTTGGGGATAGTGGCTTTTGTCATTAAACTTAGTTCTGGTATACACATGTACACAAGTACAGGTACATATAAACACACTCACACACAGCACACACACACACACACACACACACACACACACCACACATACCACAGACACACCCCCCCACACCCCCACAGGACACACACATCATGCACACCACACACACACACACACACACACACACACACACACACACACACACACCACATGCGCAAACACACACATACATACACGCATACACGTATACATATTGTCAGCCTGTGCATTTCTATTCTAGGGGCAAGATTGAAAAGAAATATTCCCATTCTAAAACCACCATCCAGACAATTGTGTACTTAGATTCCTACTTATTTTATCATGGCTATGTTTATTCATTTCAATGGAAATATTTTTACATGACTACACTTTAGCATTTCTTTTGTTTTCATATATTTTCTTTTAATGTATACTATTTTCTAGAGTGAGAAAGCAAGTCTGTCTTTCTTCACAAACCTAAAAGTGGCTTATTTTAACTCCTACATTACTTTTGGGGTCCAGCTATATTTTGATCATGTGAAATTTAATAAGGAAATAATTTGACACCTCAGAAAGCATTAAGTAATCAGGTAAGATTTATGAGTAAATTGTCCCTTTAACAATTGACTAGTTCTAAAAGTTACTTTAAATTTTCTGCCTGTTTTTAAGTGTTCTTAATTATTCCAAAAGAAAATTCTACAAGCATTTCTAAAAGCATGCTGCCTACACTTTTTGGTTCTTTGAATTCTAAAAATTACTAATGTTTCTAATAAATAAGGATCATTCAGGATAAAGTCATCTGTGATGAAATACTAATAACAACCATCATATTTTCCGATCACAAAATGATTTCATTAAATAAATCAGCTATCAGATGTCTAAATTGCATGAGTAAAAAAGAGATTGCATCTTTGAATCAGTATATGTTTGGTTAGGCATGAAAACTGTGCTGTACCTTGGAACAATGATCTTCCATCCTTACAAATGGACACACTCACCAGGAGGCAAATAGTTTGTGGAATGTACATAAGAGTTTATATATTTTGGCAGAGCTCATTATCTCGGTGGAAGGTATGCAGAAAAGTCTCCTGCATACATTTCAAAATTTCCAGGAAGTATATTCTACCATTGTTTATTCATGCTGGATATAATGGAAATAGTGGATAGCAAAACCACTCAGAATCCATGGCTTGAAGCAGAACTTGGAAAGGCATCACCATTATTAAGGAGCACATTGATAAGTATTTTCATATTCTCCTCTGGGTCTTCAGGATTTAGTGGACAGCTTCTCAACTCTTAAATTTCTACACATCTGCCCCTATACTCTTCACTAATATAATTAAATTTGTTTCACATATAAGTTTCATAAAACTAATTATGGGATATTTACATGAATACATTTAAGGAACATGGTTTTGCTGTCAAAATCATATCCAAAAAATGTGCAAGTAACTGTGTGGATCTGTGACCACCAGAGATTATTACAGGAAATGATAAAATGCTGCTTTCAGGAGTTGCATTACTTGCTGGGAAATGAAAAAAAAAATGTAACTCATCAATTATGCATATGGGTTTTCACACTGTAGCAAATCTAAAATTAGTATTTATAATAACATCAATAGTGTATTCTTCTCTCAGCCTGTTAGGGAATTATTGCCAGGTAGCTATTACCATTTTTACATGCAATCTGGCTTGTTCTATTAGAGTAAGAGAATCAGAACTTATACATGGGAAGGCTTTTCCTAGGAAGGAAATCTCAAAGACAGAGTTGAAATAGTCTCTTGAAAAGCAAATTACCACTTGCCTTGACAACAGAATAATTCTGATTAGCAAACAATGACACTCTGAAGCTGAAAAGCATTTTAGTAAAATTCATGCTGGGATTTGTAGCAGTTTTAGAAACATTTTGATTTCTTTATTTTACTTTCATTTTCTTGGTTGTAAATTCACAGGTGTGCTTCATGATTAAAAAACAACTGTGCTTAAATAAATTTAAAGGAGATGTATTGAAGAGCGTCTTTTTTGTCTCACATATTATGGCAAAGATATTATAATTTGAAATCTACTAAACTACTTAAAACTATGAAGAGTTATATACCATCAATTAGTGTAATGAGTTAGCCCAGCCTATAAAATCTCGGTATATTTGTAAATGAAACAATAGTGAAATTGAGTCTGTAGCTGAAGTTTTCTCCAGTCCTGCCTGGCCCACGGTCAGGACAAATCTCTCTCACCTGCAAGTGCCATAGCCGTTCAGACCCATCCAAGTAAACACAGAGAAACATACATTGTTTACAAACTGTATGGCCGTGGCAGGCTTCTTGTTATCTAGTTCTTCTATCTTAAATTAACCCATTTTTATTAATCTATACTTTGCCACGTGGCTCGTGGCTTACCAGTATCTTACATGTTGGTACTCATGGCGGCGACCCACAGTGCAGCGTCTCCTGCCTCAGCCTTCCACTTCCCAGAATTCTCTTCTCTGCTTGTCCCGCCTATACTTCCTGTCTGGCTACTGGCCAATCAGCATTTTATTTATACAGAGCGATATCCACAGCATGAGCCCTTAATAAGAAGACATTACATTAAGAGAAACAGGAAATTCTTCATAAACAGAAAGAATGAGAAGACATTGTGCAGTGTCTAAAAACAAAATACAGTGGATCAAAGGTACTAAAAGTTCAAATGTGAGGAATTTGTAATAGCATACTCAAGTTTAAATATTATTCAGAGAAATACTTCTCAGTAAAGTTCTCTTTGGTTAAATAAGCTTAAAGGAACCTATTATTAGTTTTATTCCTGGAGAATTATGAGCCATTAAGTAGTCAACAGAGAACCTTTCACAATTTAATTAAAAAATATATATGTATACCAAAATTTGATAAATGTACTGAGATTTAATGATTGAATCTTAAGAAAAAAATTAATTGCATGTTCTAGTTACCTTACAAAATGGGTGGCCTAATATAATAACATGGGATTGATAAGTATAATTAAAATTTACCATAAAATAGAGAATTATCAGTATCAAGCATCTAATTACTCTCCTATAAAATATTTACAGCTAATTTATATTTCAAAATAAAATGAACAATAAATGCATATAAACACAACTTAATAGTAACTAAACTACTGAAAACTCAAGACAAAGCCAATCATATTGGTTGTGCAATTCAGATGGGTCAGCCTCAAAACCATATACACACCACCAAAAAAATGGAGTAAACAGATTGTATTTGTATATATTTATGCAACATCATACACAGATTCACATGTATATGTATACAACAATAATAATCAAAGAAAAAGAAGCTATCAATACTAGAGTGGGGCCATGTGACCTGTTTGAGGGAAGTAGCTAGGAGTAGTTGGAGGGAGGAAAAAGGTGGGAAATGATATGATCTTATTTCAATTAAAAACTTTTAAAAATAAAACTGTTCGATTGTACAACAATATTTAAAGAACTATCTATAAGGTCTATATGCATACAATATGTAATACACATAAAATTTGGTAATTTATTTTCTAAAATTAAAAAAAAGAAAAAAATTGTTAAAATACATACTAGAATTCTCTCATTGGTTATCTTCCTCAATATGCTTCATCAAATGCGTACTTTGAGAGACACTGCCATGTAAAACATAATGAATATTTAGTTTAATCATGGTAAAAATTATCACAGTATGTTGAGGAGCTCATCATGAGATGAACGCAGTCTATAAGGTCTTATGAAACATGAGTCTCAATTTCTGTGGTTATTTCACCTCCATAATTGATACTGAGTGCATTAACATCATGAACACAGAGAGAATTTATTGTTTGTGTATAAACGTAAGGATTAGGCATGCCTTTGCACTTCCTTAGGTATAAAATTGAATAATGATGTTACAGAAAAAGAGAGACTATGACTTCACAACAATAAAGGAACATACTGAACCTTGGCAAGGGCTGAAGATATTGTATTAAACTCAGAGATGGAATTGATAGATCAGTGCATTTTTTTAAATTTTTTCATGATTTCCATATGACATATGATGCTCTAGATTTGTTCTTTATATTTTTCCCTAGAAAGAAAGTTAAAGGTAGAGTCGATGACTTGTGGAGAATAGCATGTCTGAAGGATCCGGTTAGAGGCTGACAGGCTATCATCCTCACCCACCCGGAGGAATATCAGCAGCGGCTATTATATATGCGTCCTTGGCTGACCGTACTATGAAAAGAAGATCACCTCACTAGACACTGCTTACTTGGATTGGCAGCCACTGACTTGCATTGAGTGCCAATCTACTACACAATGGGAGGGTAGAACACTATCCAAGAAGGTTTCCAGATGGATGCTGTATTTGTCTGATAACCTTGCCGTTGTCCAGAATGTGTTCATATTTATATGTCTAAGAATAAAGTCTCGTTAAAGTTTCTGATGATTTTTTCCACATGGTAAGATCGTTCTGTATTACAGAACAAAGGCCAAAACATTTTAAGTGCAGGGAAATTTCAATAGAGCATATTTCAAAGCTCTATTTTAATGAAACCTGAAACTGCAGTTTTCATCATGTGATCGTGAATTCACTTTCCAATGTGCTAGATTAGATGAGAGCTCTGTGAACATGACAGAACTCTTCTGAGATGTCAGCATTACAGCACAGCCGAAAAGATTAATGACTAACCTAAGGACATTGTAGTTGAACTTGATACAAAGGGAGAGCAAGCTTAGCGCAAAATTTCATGCAGAATATTTATGTAGTAAAGATACCACCTATTCTCTTTCCAAATGAAAAGAGCTAATATCCAGAGGTTAACTATAAATGAATCTGTATTGTATTCGGGGTTAGATGAGATTGTAAGAAACATTAACTTTCTAATGTTTAATTCCTTTGCAAAGGCTTCATTTTTTTGTCAGTCAATCCTATGAAATCACCATTTGTATTCTTTACTCTCCAGAGTAAACAAACGGAAAATACATCACTGATTTATTTGTTAATAAGAACTTTAGTTGATGAGCTCCAGCAACAACTGCCTGGGCCACTGTTTTCCAATCCATTCATTTTAGTCTGCTTTCCAAGCATTTGATTGGTGACCATTAGATTGTACCACCCTCCCATTTGGACAATTGCCTGACTTTGGGTAGCCATCTCAACACATGACAACTAATCCTTCTATATTTAATGACCACTCACTTCCTTTGTGTGCATTTCTTAGATTTCTTAATGGTGATCCTCACATCTAATATTAAATCGGATCTCAATATTGTGGGACATGAAACATACATAATTATTAACTATGATTTTATTAGATATTTTAATATTACATATCATAGCCCCAAGGAGACAGACTTTATAGAACTTCTTATTATAACATTGTGATATCTCAGTTGTAATTTTCATAACTGGTCAAAGTTTCTATTGGATTTTCACTATGACTAGTATATTATCTTCAAGTGAAGAAAACTAATTACCATGTCCAATCTGTATGTCTATACCTATCATATTTCATACAAGACCACACTTATAATATTAAAAGCAGTGAACCATTGATGACATATTCTGTTCTAACTGGAACTCAAGGAAACCTCTCTAACATCTGCATCTTCTCTAACATTTGTAAATCTTTTTTATTTGCTGTGCTCTTTTAATTGACATAAGGCATTCTCCTTCAAGACTTTATTTGCTACATTTTATTTTTATAAGAATATATTGAAAACTTAGTAATTTTAGAACCTGTTAAATTATTATCAGATTTTCATAATTTAATTTGATAATAAGGAGATTTTTTTTTACTGCTGAGCCAAATATTTTAATTTTTACAATCATTCTTCTCCTGGTTTCCTAGTCCCACAAAACATATGCAACTTATTTTGACTTTTTTTGTGCTTATATCTAAGTTTCTACAACTATGCTGTATTTATTTTATTTCCTCCATGAAATCTCCAGGGAATAGATAGCCGCACCTCTGCTCTCCAATTTCCACTGTGATTCCAAGAAACTAATTAATGGTTGAGTTTCTTGATTTATGTTTCCATGAGTGGCTAACCAATGTCTGGTATAACTTGAGGCACACTCCATGTCCAACACTGCCTGGATGCCCAGGAACCCAAGGATGGATGGCATAGAGACTTAGGGTAGAAATAAATACCACTGGCAGAAAAAAAAATCAATGACATGATTTCTAATGATCTTCTATCACACTCATAGATCGGTGCCTGGTCCAGTTGTCGTCAGAGAGGCTTCCTCCAGCAGCAGACGGGAGCAGGTGGGCAGACTCACAGCCAGCCAGATACTTTGTGGAGAGAGAGTCCAAATTGGAGGTTTCCATTGGGGGTTCCTTCTCTTGGAGATTGGGGATTTCTGACACAGTAGAGGTTAGGAAAGACTGTAGGAGTCAGAAGGGATGGAGGACATCAAGAGAACATGGCCCACTGAGTCAACTAAGCAGGGATCACATGAAATCACAGAGACTGAAATGGCAAGCACAGAACCTACATGGTTCTGCACCATTTCCCCTGTGTATATGTTATGGCTGTTGGCTTGGTGTTTTTGTAGGACTCTCCATAGTGGGAGCAGGTGCTTCTCTAACTCTTTAGGCTGCTCTTGGTACTCTTTTCTTCCTCCTGGGTTGCCTTGTCCAGCCTCAATAGGAGGGCTTTTGTTTTGTCTTATGGTACATTGTTTTGTTTGGGTTGGTTGTTTCTTGAAGCCCTGCTCTTTTCTTTAAGGAAATGGAGGAAGAGTGGATCTTGGAGAGAGGGGAGTAGGGTAGGAGGCTGGAAGGAGTGAAAGAAGTGGACGGAAGGGAAACTGGGCTCAAGGTGTAATACTTGAAAGAAGAATCTATTTTCAATTAAAGAAATATACAGGATACACACACATTCAGACACAGAAAAATGAAAGTATGTAACTTTTTAACTGAAACAGGGCCATTTCTTTTAACCTCTGTTTATTATAAACTGCTCTGAGAAAAAGAATACTGCCCTAGAGGGTTTTTTAAAATCTCTTTTGGTTGTGATAATGTGATATAAGATGTCTAATCCTAAAAAGATGCTTAATTAATTAAATAGAACAGATGAAGATAAATGCATGTAGGTAGAGAGATAACAATCTGAGGTTTGCAAATGTGTAAGTATATGATATCTACATATAGACAGATGTGAAAAGGTATATCAAATATTAATGTGCACATGAGATCCTATGTTGTGTAAAGAAACTCAACATTTTTATTAGTGATATCATCAAGTGTGGTATCTACCTCTTCTCCCTGGATCCCTGAAGCCTCTTCAGAGGGTTTTCCAGCAGAATCATCCAAATAGGAAACTGGAGCAGTCTCCTGGCTCTTGGCCTGATGCAGGGAACCATCCTCCTGGAGCATGGTATGTTCTTAGGCCAGGATGGGCACTCACTTGGAGTAAATGGTCAGAACACTACAGAGATATTCCTGAATCTGAGGATATGTTTATACCTACCCAGATGCTTACATGGTCCTATCAGCAGTGCTGGGTCTCAGTGTCTCCGTTGTGAAAGGTTGACTGTGAGCAAAGATGTGCTGTTAAGAGAGAGGGCCATCATCCTCCATGGAGCCACATTTCAGTAGCAAATTTATATATTGCATAGCAGTGTGGTCTGAGTCTAGATAGAGAAGAACATGAACAACAACAACCCCCACAACTCTTGAGGTCATATGGGCAAGAAGAGCCTCTTAAAGAATTAAAAACTACTTCCTACCTTCAGTATCCTGGACTGCCTTGTCCAGATCCCTGTCTAATAACTCAATTGTTCTGTTTCACAAGGAGTTTGAGCTATAGCTTCACCAACAATGTGAGGGGACTGCCAAAAGGTCCCCATGACTCACACCTACTCTCCTTCGGGCTGCTGCCTGCTTGGCCAGCCCTGTACAAACCAAGGAAGCCAAGCAGCATTTTACTTGCAA
>CABHPH010156936.1:0-39201 GCA_902168325.1 Peromyscus nudipes
CTCTCACTATCTAGATACCTCTCATTAGGACACATCCCAACACTGCTGCACTGGAGTTTCCAAAACATGACTTAGAAGTAACAATCAAACAAAGCACTCTTGAATAATTCCCCCCACATTATAACCATGTGACCAAAAGAAATGCAGAATACTTGGTGTTTAATTATAACAGAGGCTGCCTCTTCCATCTAGAGCTCTACATTTCTTTCTCTGTTGGATTACTTACTTTGAAGAAAGCTAACTGCCATATCCACCAACCTATAAAGAGATCCAGGTGAAGAACTGCAGCTTGGGCCAGCAAGATGGCTCGGCTGGTAAAGATGCCTGCCACCAAGCCCAAGAACCAAGTTTGATCCCTCAGGAATCCTCAGGTAGAAGGAAAGAACTGAATGTTGCAAACTGTCCTCTGATCTACACACACACACACACACACAAATCTAGAAAACACCTAAGCAAGACTTACCAATAACTATTAAGTGAGCATAGAAGCAAGTTCTCCAACCCAGGAAGAACTTCACTGGCCTTCAGCCCCAACTAACACTTTTTCCACAGCCTTCTGAGGCAAATTGACACATTTAGGCTATACACAAGTTTCAGGCCAGGGCAAGGGATGTAGTTCAGCTGGTAGAGTGCTTGCCTATATGCACAAAGACCTGGGTTCATGCCTAGCACCACATAAAACTAAGCCTAGAAAGCATATGCTTGCAATCCTACATTCAGTAAATAGAAGCTAAAGGATCAGAAGCTCAAGGTCATCCTTAGCTTCACAGCAAATGCCAGCCTGGGATACATGAGAATCAGTCTAAAATAAATAAATTGTAGATCCAGGAGAAGTCTTACGCTAAAAATATCCAGTTGAACTTTTCATAGATTGCTAAACCACAGAAGCTGTGAAATTATGAATATTCATCTTAAACTACTAGGTTGTGGAGTACTTTGGTACACTAATAGATAACACATTTATAAAGGACAGTGTCAGCCCAAGATTTATAGTGAGAAATTTAGGAGCCAGGTCTGGTGGCCCACGCCTTTAATCCCAGAACTCGGAAGGCAGAGGCAGGTGGATCTCTGAGTTTGAGGTTAGTCTAGTCTACAGAGGGAGTTCCAGGACACCCTGGGCTACACAAAGAAACCCTGTCTCAAAAAAAAAAAAATGAGAAAAATGTTCTGGTCTAGCATGATGGAGCACACTTGTCATCGCAGTACTTGGGAGACAGAAGCAGAAGGCTAAGAAGTTAGAGACATTTTTACTGACATGGGGTTCAAGGCCATCCTAGCTACATGAGACCCATCTTAAAAACAAAATGGGGGAAAAAAAACAGGATTCACGTGTAAAAGAGTCTAAGAATAACCCTGAGAAAAGCACCTAATCAACTCAGCCTCAGTCTCCTTAGTTATAAAACAAGAAACTAAAACTACAGTGATTTATGATAGAAAAGTAAATAGTACATTTATATAACACACACTACAGTGATTTGTAATACAAAGTAAACGGTACATTCATGTAACACACACACACACACACACACACACACACACACACAAAGAGTTTTTTGTTTTTCAGACAGGTTTTCTTTGCGTAGCTCTGGCTGTTATGGAATTCACTCTGTAGACCAGGCTGGCCTTGAACTGAAAGATCTGCCTGCCTCTGCCTCCCAAGTGCTGGAATTTAAGGTGTACACCACCATGGCCTGGCTAAATAGCATATTTTAAAATTAGGAAATACCTAGGAGTCGTGATGCATACCGGTTATCCCAGTACTTAAAGGCTGAAGCAGGAGGATCATAGTTTGAGGTTAGCCTGGTTTGCATAGCTAAGGTCTCAAAACAACAACCCAAATTAATAATATGGTAGGGGCTGGAGAGATGGCTCAGAGGATAAAGGCACTTGCCACCAAGCCTAACAACTGAGTTCAATCCCAGGGCACTCCATGGTGGAAGGAGCCAACAAACCCTGTCAATTTGTCCTCTGTCCTGATGAAGCACATGTACGTACACGTACACGTGTACACACACACACACACACACAAAGATCATGCACATAAAGAATACTAATAAATAGAACTGGGTGTGGTGGTCCATGACTTAAATCCCAGCACCCCAGCACTTGGTGGCAGGGGCAGGCGGATCTCTGTGAGTTCAAAGCCAGCCTCGTCTACAAAGTGAGTTCCAGGACAGCCAGAGCAATGTAGTAAAATTCTGTCTCAGGAAAACAAAAACAATAATAATAATAAATAAAATTAAAAAACAAATGAAGGAAGAAAGAAAAGAAAGTAACAAGTCAGAAAGTTTATAGCAAAAACATTTCTAATCCCTAAGGGTACTGCTATCCAAAGGCTCTATCTAAAATAAGCAGAAATTCATCTGCTAAGTAGTATGAAAAGTAGTTTCATTGGTCTTTGAATTAAAGTCTAGCATCAGACTTCTAAATACCCAAAAAGTATGGCAAACTATAACTTATTAATCCAAAAGTAAAATTTATATTATTACACTAGACCTAGGAAACCAAGCATATACAATTTGTAAGCAATCTGAAAAGCTGGTGATCTGGTCTGTGTAAAGTTCTATACATATCTATGTTGTAGAATATTATTTTAAAGTTATTATTTTTATTTGTTTAATGCTGTGAAGCTATGTTACTGTGCCTGCCTAAAACACCTGATGATATAATAAAGAGATGAACAGCCAATAGTGAGGCAGGAGAGAGAAATAGGTGGGGCTGGAAGGCTGAGAGAATATATAGAAGGAGAAATCTGGAAAAATAAGAAGTAGCCAGAGAAGGAGGAGGACTCCAGGGGCAAGCCACCTAGCTACACAGCAAGCCATGGAGTAAGATTTACAGAAGTAAGAGAATGGGAAAAACTGATAATAAAGAGATATGCAGAATCCAAATTATAGTTTGTACTTTTCCCCTTCTAAAAAGACTAACACAATGGTTCTTGGTATTTCTTCACACACAAATGTTTCCTTCCTTTTCTTTTTTAAAGACTTAAATCTTTTAAGAAAGAAAATTGTTTTATTTTCAATCACATGTACGTGTGTGGGTATATACACATGAGTACGAGTTCCCAGAGAGGCTAGAGGTGTCAGAAAGCCTGGAAATAGAGTTATAGGCTATTATGAGCTGCACCACATGGATGCTGGGAATTGAACTCGGGTCCTATGGAACAGAATGGCATATGGAAGGGCAGTTTGCACTCTTAACCAATGAGCCATCTCTCAGACCAATGTGCTTTTCTTGAAGTCGAACAGACCATAAATTTTCTATCACTTGACTCTTTACAGTAAGTCTGCACATATAAAATGAACCATGACACTTACACATACAGATCCATAGGGAACTCCTTCATCATGTGTGTTACAATGAACTCCACCATCAGGTCTAAAAGGGGAATGGAGAAAAACGGCATCAGGCATGATGAAATTCGCTCCTTACCTTTGAGTTGGGGGGAAAACGTTTCTCAAAGCTGTGAGTGCCTTGTACTCACAATGAATGGCATCCCCCACCTTCACACTGAGTGACATCCCCCGTCAACATCTATCTGCATGAATCCAATTTATTTTCTATGCCATCTTTTTAACACTTGCCATTTGGAAATTACAAGTACAATGCTTCACATACTAAGTTTCAGCAAATGGTTCACTCTCCTGTAAGTTAACGAACTAAACATCTCATTCTCCTGTTTCTAGGACCTGCCAATAACTTCAGACACAAGGGAAACGTCACTGCTCACATATCCCACACCACAGCACAGACACAAAACGCTGGAGGGAATCTGAGCCTAGAGCAGCGAGGCAAACAAAGAGGAAAGTGTGGAGCTCACCCACAGACAGAGACCCAGGCTAGCCCAGCTCACTGCCACGCTGTTTGAAGAAATTGACTGAAATGGTCTGAGAGGCTCTTGGTCAACAGAGCTTATTATATCGTCTTAATTACTGTTTCTAAATCAGGAAGAGTCAGGAACTGATGCTGAACAGCCAAGTGAAAATGAGATGAAGACTTCTACCAATTCCTCTGAGGAAAATGCATATTTGGGGGCAGACAGAAGGACCCGGATGCAGCCCCTATCTACCAGCTCTCAGCCCCATCTCAACTACATTTACTCAAGGGAAGTTTTCCATGTCTGAACCTCAAATTTAAACCTTCTGACCTTTTGACACATCAATGCAGACCAAGAAAGAGAAGCAAGGATTTGAAATCGGGCTGGAGAGATGGCTCAGCAGTTAAGAGCACTGGCTGCTCTTCCAGAGGTCCTGAGTTCAATTCCCAGCAACCACATGGTGGCTCACAACCACCCATAATAAGGTCTGGTGCCCTCTTCTGGTCTGCAGGGATACATGCAGGCAGAACACTGTACATAATAAATAAATAATTGTAAAAAGAAAAAAGAATTTGAAATCTTGGTGACAAGTTGTCATACTCATTTTCCTCCCAGGAGAGAATTTTTTTTTTTTTTTTTTGAGCAACAGCATCCTTTCATTCAGCTCTCTAGTCATTGGGGTTGATTTACAGACTACACGATAAACAAAACGTCTTATGTAACACGATGAGGAAAAAGCACATCATCCAAAACCTTCATCATGAAAAGCTCTCAATGCCTCAGAAAATGCCCTTCTGATACTCACTCACCCAGGACTGCACACACCAGGGGACGGCAAGGAAGGTTCTTGTCAGCTGCCTTCTTCCTGTGTCTCATCGGCTTCCAAAACACACACAGGGAGAAGAAAAGGAATTAGCAGACACTTGAACTGAAATCCAATGGTTTATCATGTTTCTCATGCAAATCCAATCTCTCTTACAGAGAGTTACTCTACAGAGTCTACCTTGTTGTGCTCTTTCTAGTGGCAGGGGTAAGGAGGGGAGGTCAGGGAAGTGCTTCTGAGTTATCAATGAAGGCCTGTGACAAAAATACAATTTACAGGGGCAGGAGAGATGGCTCAGCACCCAAGAACACTGGCTGCTCTTCCAAAGGATCCAGGTTCAATTCCCAGCACTCACATGGCTGTTCCCAACCACCTGTAACTCCAGTTCCTGGGGACCTGACACCCTCTTCTGGCCTCCTCAGGCCCCAGGCATGTAAGCGGTGCACACACACACACACACATAAGCAAAGCACTCACACACACGTAAGCGGTGCACTCACACACATGTAAGCGGTGCACACACACACGTAAGCGGTGCACACACACACGTAAGCGGTGCACACACACACACACACACACGTAAGCGGTGCACACACACACATGTAAGCGGTGCACACACACATGTAAGCAAAGCACTCACACACATGTAAGCGGTGCACACACACACATGTAAGCGGTGCACACACACACATGTAAGCGGTGCACACACACATGTAAGCAAAGCACTCACACACAGATAAAAAATGAATCTCACAGTGAGAACTAAAGGAATAAAAGAGGAGAGGAGGGTGGCAGCTACACAGTCAGCAACTGCAGCAGTTGGGGTGGGGGAAGCGAAGTCTCACACTGAAACACACTGTGATCCTTTTAACACACCTCTAGCCGAACTTCATCCTCCATTCTCTCCACCTCTCGGGTGAGTAAAGCAGACTGTTGTCTTATTTAATAAAAACCATACTATATAGCTGGGCATGGTGGCAGATACCTGTAACTCTAGCATGAAGGAGCTGGAAGTAAGAGAATCAGGAGTTCAAGGCCAGCTCACACTACACAGTGTGGCTGAGGCTAGTCTAGGCTACAAAAGACTCAGTTACAGGGGGAGCATGGCTTAAAAAGACGGCTCAGCAGTTTAAGGCACTTGTCACCAAGCCCGACAACCTAAGTTCAAGTTCTGGGACCCGTGTGATAGAGGGAGAGAACTAACCCCACTCCTGCAGGTTGTCCTGACACCCACACTTCCTCTGTGCCACATGCACATAGAGACAGAGAGGTGCAAGTGCATGTACACACACGCGCGCGTGTGCACACGCACACTAAATGTAATTTTTAAAATAATGAAAAATTAAATAAATACTGCCTTTTGAAAATAAAAGGCTTAGACTTGGATATTTTTTTAAATCTATATTATTATATACTCCAGTATTACTATAGTAGCAATTTGGTTGTGGATATTTCTTTTTTCTTTTCTTTCTTTCTTTTTTTTTCCTTCTGTTTTGTTTTGCTTTTGGAGACAGGGTTTCTCTATGTAGCCCAAGCTGTCCTAGAACTCACTCTGTAATCCAGGCTGACCTTGAACTCAGAGATCCGCCTGCCTCTGCCTCCTGAGTGCTGGGATAAAAGGCATGTGCCACCACCACCCAGCTGGTTGTGGATCTTTCTATCAGCTGAGCAAGAAACAGCTCTATGACAAACAAAAAACCCCAAGGACAGGCATGGCTCTGCTGAAAAGCCATCATACCCTGAGCCCTTTAGGCACAATTATCCAGCTACATTTGTTCTTGAGAATCAAGTTCATCCTAACTCAGTCAACACACAAAAACTTGTCTATTAAAAATAAGAAATAAAAAAAAAAAAAAAAGAAGTCACACTTACCACTCTATGTAAGTTTACTCGGAAATTCATGTTGTCATCATGTAAAAATGCATTGGCATACTGATCCTAATAAAGACAGAAAAGGTGAGATGTGAGAACTGTGTTTAAGAAACTCAGCTGGGCATGCAGGCATACACCTCTAATATTCAGCACTTGGGGGGTAGAGACAGAAGAATCAGAAATTCAAGGTCATCCTGAACTATACAGCCATTTTAATCCCAATTTATGCTATATAAGACCCTGTGGAAAGACAGAAATACAATAAAGATAGAAAGAACAAGAAAGGCAGAAGGAAAGGGGCTAGTGAGATGCTCAGTGGATAAAGACATTTGCCACCCAGCCTGATGAACTGAGTTTGATCCATGCAACCTACATGGTGGAAATTGATGCCTGCAACTCACATAGCTGCAATCCACAAAGTTGTCCTCTGATCTCTATATGCAAGCCTAGACATACGAGTACACATGTGCGCGCACATGCATACACACACACACAAATAAATAAATGTATTTTAAAAGAGAGAAGGAAAAATAGAATGGCGGTGGGGCAGAAGAGAGAGACAAGGGAGGCAGGAAAAAAGGAAAGCACACAAGCAGGCAGCCATGAACGCAGGCATCTGTAATCTAGCATACAAAATCCCCCCTCTCTCCTCCCCAAAAGCCCAAAACAAGGTCTCTAGCCTAGGCTGGCCTCCAACCCCCTCTGAAGCTAAGAATAGCCTTGAACTTCTGATCCCCCTGCCTTCACCTCCGCCTCTGAGTGCTGAGATTACAGGAATACCAGTATATGCAGAGGTAGAGATTGAACACCAGATTTGGTCATGCTAAGCAAGTGCTTGGCCAATTGAATTACATTATCAGTTCAAATCCGTGGACCTTTATAAACTACTTTCAGGATCAGGAGAGCTAATGTGATAATCCTAGAACCTTTACATCAATCCCTAACTTAAGCCATGAAATTGAGTTTAATTTCCCAGGATGTCTTTAACGGGTCGAATATCTCTGAGAAAATTAAATACAATAAAAATTAAAATCCAGGGACTTGAAACAAATGATCAGAGGAATCTGTTTTCCTATTCTCTCTTCCTTCCCATCTGCCCAAGAAGTCAGCTGTGTTTGTGACAGCTTGGAGGCTCTCATGGGGCAATCGGATGCATGTGCAGCCTCCACACGAGGCTCTAGGAATAAGGCAGGCCTGTGCTCTGCTGGGAATGAGTTCAGCACAGCAGGAAGTACCTGCTTCCCTGGCAGCACTGAAGCAGACAAGACCTCCTCTCTCTCTCTGTCTTTTAAAGACTGAGGGAAAAATCAAACTCCTCTCGCAGTAGATTGGAAATAAACACCCCTTGGCCCTTTCCCAACACCTTCCAGAGATCTGACATGCCCACAGACTCCTAGTAAGGAACTGTTACAATTTGTGAAAAACACCTCCTTTAAAGATTTTCTTTGAAACATTTTTGAAAAGCAATTATAGAAGGCCCACAGTTAATAAGCAGCTCTTCCTGAGCCAGCTTCCCCTAGCCTTGCGAAAAGAGCTCATCTTCCCACAGAGAATACAGGAAGGGACCGTGTGAGAGACCACTGCACCCTGTGGACTAGCTTGGCTATTTTCTTAAAAGACAAAGACAAGGGAAGGCGTTTCGACAGTAGATGCAGAAGCTGTAAATCCAGCTCTAAACTAGCTCAAGCTCCACCATACTCGGGCATCACCGCTAGTTAATCCAGCCAAAAGATTAATTAATCCTTCTTAGGAAGAAGCTTCTTCACACAGCTGCTCTTCACTGACAACCTGACTGGTTTTCAAATCCCTGAGAAGTCTTCCTCCGTGTGTGTCTAAGAGGGTGTCCGCAGGAGGTCACACTACGGAACCCAAGACTCGTCCTCAATGTGTTTGGTACTACCCTATACGCTAAGGACTCAGTATGAACAAAAGGAGAAAAGGGAAAAGGCTAACTGATAAGCAGCAGCATTTGTCTCTCCCTGCTTCCTGGCCACAGACATACTGTGAAAAGGATGCTGCAGGCTCCCACAGTCATGTCTTCCCTGCTGTGCTGGACTACATCACCTCAAACTATGAGTCAAAAGAATTCCTCCATAAGTCCTTCTTTAAGAAATCACATTTAGTGTTTTTGTGTGTGTGTGTGTGTGTGTGTGTGTGTGCACCACAGTGCGCATGTGGAGGTCAGAGACAGCTTGCAAGAGTCTGTCAGCTCTCTCCTTCCAGCATGTGGATCCCAGGGATGAAACTCACGTCATCAGGCTTGGTAGCAAGCGCCTTTACCAGCTCAACAATCTCCCCACGTTAAAACTGAAATGAGAGAAGTTACTCATACACACCTCTTCCTCCTTCAGCTCTTGTTCACTACCAAAATGCAACCATTCTCCTCTGCTTTTCTTCTACTCCTCTACCTCAAGATACTTTAGCTCCTTTTTGGATTTACTGAATACAAAAGACACAACATGGGCAGCTCCAAGGGGAAAGAAAGGATGGGTTGTCTAGAAAGTTTTAAATCTTTTGGTTAGAACTGTTAAGGGCCAGAAGATTACAGGTGGGGGCACAGCTGAGTTGGTATAGTCTTGCCTAGCATGCATAAAGCCCTGGGTTCAATCCCAGCACCACATAAAACCAGGTATGGTGGGACACTGTGTGCCTGTAATTTCAACACTCAGAAGGTAGACACAAAAGGATTAAAGGTTATCCACAACTACATAGGAAGTTCAAGGGCAGCCTGGACTATAACAGACCCTCTGTCTTTAAAAAAGGAGGATGTTACCAGGCGGTGGTGGCGCATGCCTTTAATCCCAGCACTTGGGAGGCAGAGACAGGTGAATCTCTGTGAGTCTGAGGCCAGCCTGGTCTACAGAGTGAGTTCCAGGAAAGGCGCAAAGCTACACAGAGAAACTCTGTCTCGAAAAACCAAAAAAAAAGGAAGATGTTTGAAGAACCAGCCAGAACCATCCATCCTATTCTCAACTACCATAGTGACTATATCAGTTTTGTTTTGTTTTGTTTGAAATAGGGTCTCATGTATTCCCAGGCTGGCTTCAAAAGCACTATTATAGCCAAGGAAAGCCTTGAAAAAAAATTTTTCCAGTTTTTTTGAGATAGGGTTTCTCTGTGTAACTTTGGAGCCTATACTGGATTTCGCTCTGTAGACCAGGCTGGCCTCGAAGTCACAGAGATCTGCCTGCCTCTGCCTCCTGAGTGCTGGGATTAAAGGTGTGTGCCACCACCTCCCAACAAGCCTTGAAATTCTAATCTTCCTACCTCCACCTCCAGAGTGCTATACCATGCCAGTTTTGGGGTTTTTGGTTTTTGTTTTTGTTTGTTTGTTTGAGGGTTTTTCTTATCGAAAGATACAGGTTTTTTTTGTTTTTTTTGTTGATTTGGGTTGAGTTGTTTCTTTTTGGCTTTTTCTGGAACTCACTTGGTAGCCCAGGCTGGCCTTGAACTCACAGAGATCCCTCTGGCTCTGCCTCCCGAGTGCTGGGATTAAAGGCGTGCGCCACCAACACCCGGCTAGGTTTTTTAATGTGTTGTTAGGAATCAAAGGAAGGGCTTCATAAATGCTAGGCAAGCACTCCGTCAAGAGTTACATTTCCCAGCCACCTAAAAGTTGATTACTAATTCATCTAATGAACGCTAAACGAGTCTATACTGTGTGCCGACAATAAGAACACAGTAGTTACGAAAGCAAAGGCCCTGTTACTGAAGCTCACATTCTAGAGGAAGGAGATGGCCAACACAAAGGACCCAAGTCATGAAACAGGAGTGGGTGGGCAGGAAAAGAACATTCTGGAAGAAACCAACTCACACCCAAAGTCCACAGTAAGACCTACCTCTGCAATACATGTAAGGATAATCAGACAGAGTTTGCCACTGTGAAGCCTGTGTTCATCTGTAAAGAAAAAATAAAGTCTTCTCTATACATGATCCAAATCACATATCAGTAGAGAACAAAGATGTCCATCCTAAAGAGGAGCATTCACAGAAGTCATGAAGGAAGGGCTGGGGAGACAGTCCATCAGGAATGCATGCCCTGCAAGCATGAGGGCTTCGATTCAATCCTATGTAAAGGTCTGTGATACAGGCTTGTAAGCCCAGCTCTGGGGAGACAGAGCAACAGGATCCCTGATGCTCACTGGCAGCCAGCTTTACCTACTGGGTGAATTCTAATCTAGTGAGAAACCTGTCTCAAAAAGAAGGTGGACAGTACCTGAGGAATGACACCCAAGGTTCCCCCCCCCACACACACACACACACCCCACATTCATGAATCAAAATCAAGGTGGTACTAAATTAAGTCTTGCTTCCCTCCTAGGCAAAGGAGTTCTCCCAGAAAACTGTTCTCTGTCCTGGTAGCCTGTAACACATCTGTCCAAGATGCACCCTCGGGACCACTCCTATTACCATGCCCGTGCCTTTTTTCCAGTTGAACCCAGAGCCTCACACGTGGTAAGCAAGAGCTCCACTACTAACCCATACTCCCCAACCTTAGTGCCTATTTTAAAGATCAAGCAGACTTCTCTTTCAGGTAACAACACCAAAGACACAAGAACCAAAGATTTTTTTTAAAGATTTTAAAAGCAGAACCAACATAAGAGGATGTAAACATAAAATCCAGAGAATGAACAGGAAGGAATGACCGAGGAAGCAGCTTCAATAACATAACATCTGTTTTTAAACTGAGTGGTAGGTTCACATTTATTTTACTACTATATTATTTACTCTTCTATGCTTCATAACACACAAACCGATACAGGGCGCTGCAAAGATGACTCAGTGGTTAAGAGTGTTCTTCCAGAGGACTGAAGTTCAGTTTCTAACATATATATAAGGCAGCTCACGACTATCTGTAATTCTACCTCCAAAGGAGCTGACACCCCCTTCTGGCACCCTCTTCTGGCACCCTCTTCTGGCACACCCATGCAACTCACACATACATACATATATATATATACACACACACACATACACACACACACACACACACATACACACATATCACAAAAAAATGAACAAATAAACCCAAAGGAAATAATTTTATAGATGTCAATTGATACATACATTAGGGAAAAAAAAGGAGCCAGGGATGGTGGTAAACACCTTTAATCCCAGCACTTTGATGGCAGAGGCAGATGGATTTCTGAGAGTTCAAGGCCAGGCTAGTCTACATAGTGAGTTCCAGGCCAGTCAGAGCTGCATAGTGAGAACCTTTCTCAAATAAAGAAAAGAAAAAGATGTCTTGTCTGGGACAAAGAAAATGTTAACGCTACTGCTCGCTCCTAAGATCATGTGAGCCTGGGGTTGTGGTTTAGTGGTAGGGCATTTGGTTACCACGGGTAAGGCCCTAGGTTCCATCCCCAGAACCACAATATATATAATAATAATATTAACATATTAACAATGATAATGAGATCCTATAGCCAGGACATGGTTCAGCAAGTCTTGGGCTAAGACACAGGAAGTGATGGGCAACTGAAGCCACAGAACAGCCATTTTTTTTTAAATTAACTATTCAGCATACACAACCTTGCCCTTGCCATATTTATAATAGCTGTTGGCAAAGATGTATTGCAGTCTATAGACATTTCGACCACTCATACTGGCTATTAGTTAGTCCGTAATTTGGGCTTGTTTTATGAACCTGAAGTCACCAGGACAGAAGCTTATATAACTGTTAGAGCTAAAAATGCATTCCAAGAGCCTCAATTCACTGTGTTATATCAAGCAAAGCGAAAAGTTCATTTTTCTGGGTCACATCCATGCAATTTCTTTCTGCTGTAGTTGTAGCAGTATTTGTAGAGAAAGGAACAGGCTACCCATTTCCATACAGAAGCAATAGCCTCGGGAAACTCAGATACACAAGAGTCTTGTTATCCTTGCCTGCCAGATCTCACTTGCCAAGTTTCAAAGAACCAACCACCTCAGCAGTTCCCAATGGACTGTTCTATGTTAGGAGTTGGTGACATGGAATATTTGCATGGAGTTATTCCCTGTGCAGCTCTTACTCTTGAAAGAGTAACTCGAGATATGAGAGAAAAAGCCCAGGTAGGTGTTCGAGGTGGAATTCTCCTCAGCTAATGCACTGAACACAGCACAGTTTAGATTCACACAGCCAGGCCTCTTTCAGCTCTGGCAAGTCTTCACTTCCCATACTGATCCTTCTAGCTTTCCAACTTCCGTCTACCAGTGTTTTCTCCTCACTCCAGAGCCCCTGAACCTGGTCTTTCCTTCCTTTCTAGAGCTCTTGAAAACCCTCCTCACAGAGACCTGCTCACCTGGCAAACGAAAGAGCCTTCTGAAGCACAGACCGTGCACCCTCCTCACGGAAAGCAAGGCAGCAAAACAACTGATTTTAACCATTTTTGGTTCTACAATAAAACTGGATTTTATGATATCTGGGAACCTGAAGTTATTATTCATAGACCATAAGTTAATAACTGAAGTGGGCATGGTAGTACACATATGAATTCCAGTACTTGTAAATAGACAGGAGGCTCAAGGGTTCAAGGCTAGCCTACAACAGAACAAGTGTGAGGCCAGCCTAGGATACTTGAGACAAAGAAAGAAATCAAGAGAGAGAGGGGGACAGAGAGGGAAGAAAGAGAGAGGGAGAGAGAGAGAAGCTTTCATCAGAAAAGCTTCTTATTGCAATATCCCGTGATGTGGTGGTCTGAATGAAAATGGTCCCCATAGGCCCATTAGGAAGTGTGGCACTATTAGGAAGTGTGGCCTTGTTGGAGTGGGTGTGGTCTTGTTGGAGGAAGTGTGTCACTGGGGATGGGCTTTGAGGTTTCAGATGCTCAAGCCAATCCCAGTGTCTCTTGCTCTCTTCCTGCTGCCTGTGGATTCATGTGGCACTCTCAGCTCATTTGATGAGAACCATGCCTGCTGCATGCCACCATACTCCCCACCATGATAATGGACTGAACCTCTGTATGTTAAGCCAGCCCCACTTAATGTTTTCCTTTATAAGATTTGCTGTGGTCATGTTGTCTCTTCACAGCAATAGAAACCCTAACTAAAACACCATGGTTAATGCAGAAACCAGTAACTGCCAAAGCGTCAAAACTAAGTAATGGTAGAATACTTGACCTTAAATGGGACGGCTTTATCACCTGCTCCACGGCTCAGGAAACATCAGGGAAGAGGGAACAAAAAGAATGTAAGAGCCAGAAGATAGGGAGATATGCAGCAAAAAGGCATCTTCTGGATATGATATAGAAATTGCATTTATCAACTCACTGTAGTTATGGTTATATACACAAGACCTACACAAGACTGGGCTTCAACATTTCATCGTGGATATGGAAGGGCCTGTGAGGAGGACGCATCCTTCCTTCTGGGACTACTGGCAATTAACAACTACTGAGGAAGGAATGTCATTTTCTTCAGTGGTATAGCTATGGATAAATGACCCTTGCTCCAGAAAATAACCTCCCACCCACACTGAGCAAGAAACCTGTGATTAAACTCAGGGGGAGATGGGGGGGGTTGCTACAGATGGTCTCAACAATCATTGCTCTTTCAGAAGACATGACCTTGGTTCAGTTCCAGCACTGACAAGACAGCTCACAACTGTCTGTAACTCCAATTCCAGGAGATCCAATGCCCTTTCCAACCTCCATAGGCTTCTGCACAACACACGTGGTACAAAAATATGCTCTCAGGCACACACACATGCACATAAGATCAAACAATATTTAAACTCAGTAGGAAGACATGAAGTAGGATGGGGGTGAGGGGTACATAGAGGTGTGATGGCTCAGTGGTTAAGAGCACTGGATGCTCTTCCAGAGGTCCCAAGTTCAATTCCCAGCAACCACATGGTGGCTTACAACCTTCTATAACTGTAGTGCCATGAGATATGATGCCCTTTTCTGGTGTGCATACAAGAAGACAAAACACTCCTATCCATAAATAAATAAATCTTCAAAAAAAGAAATCAGGATGGGGACTTGTTGAGAAGAGGCTTTCAGTGGGAGAAGGAAAAAGATCAAAGATCAGGACCAAGCATGGTGGTGCATGCTTTAATCCCAGAACTATGGAGGCAGAGGCAGGTGGATTTTTGTGAGTTCAAGACCAGGCTGGTCGACATAGTGAGTGCCAGGCCACAGAGAGCTACACAGTGAGTTCCTGTGTCAAAATTAGAAAACAAATGAAGAAAATTTAAATCAGACTAAAAAACTACTAAAATTCATTATGTAAATGTATGAAACTGTCAATTTTGTAAAAAGAAGAAAGAGAAAGATTTGAGGGATAACTGGAGAAACTTGAATATGAATTGAATTTTACACGCTATTAGAGAGCCATTGTTGGTTTTTTGTTTGTTTGTTTTGTTTTGTTTTAGATATAATGACATTTCAGATATCTAGGAAAATGTTCTTAATTTCTGGAGATTTGGGCCAAAGCACTTAATTGTGAACTAGAGTGATATCTGCAATGTCCTTTAGAGTGATACAGCCAAAATAACAGCAATTTAACAGGAATTTAAGGCAGACCAGATACTGCAGAATGTCAGTGGGATACAGGTGGTAACTGTACAATTCTTTTAAGATAGATGATAGATAGAAAGACAGACAGACAGATAGATAATCTCAATTTGTCTCAGAACAACAACAACAAAAAGGCAAAAAAAAAAAATCAAAACCAAAAAGAGAGAGGAAGCCGCAGAAAAATGAAGGACAGAAGACCTGTAAATGAGAAAAGAAAAGCACCCTTTCCAGCAGGCAGCTGGCATGATGGTGTTCTGTTGAAGTTCTGGGGAGGCTGTGCCCAGGATCTCAAAGGCCCTCACCTCACAGGAAAACAATCCCAACACTCAGTTCTCTCCCTCTTCCACGCTGTATCTAGGATTAGTGACATTTCTATTTTAAGTGATAAGAAATACAGCCCTCTGAGTCTCCTCTACACAAGAGACCTCTAATTCACGCACAAGCTAACGCTTTTAGTGTGTGTCCTCAGAAGGGAATTCCCTGAAGCATGCTAATCCCCCTGCCCAACTTCCCATACAGAAGAGCATGCATCCACTTACCAAGACCTGCTAAGAACACTTAATGATTTTTGTGGGGGCCAACTTTTTTTCCATTTCTTTATTTAAGCACTCTCCTCCAACTTTAGGTTTTCCCAACACCACCTAATTGTCACCCAACAGTGAGAAATCACTGTTTTCCAGAGACCAGGTCTGTCACCTGCACAGGAGACCCCAATGGTTCATAGGTCAAAGCCTCAAAATACAGACAAGGCTCTTTATGATGTCAGCCGTACCTCCAAGGTAGCATGTCTTACCTTTAGTGTCCTGCATGACAATCGAGCTATACTTTAAGAAGGTTATCAGTAAATTACTGGTCTGTACATCTGCATCCAGTGAGAGTTCCACAGAACTTATAACTGGAATAGAACAAAGAAAACACTTAGCCCATAACATATTCCACCTAACACTTCTACCCACATAGCCAATTGCCAGCAGGGAAGAAAATGACTAAATAAGCTTTCCCACATCAGAAGGAGGACCAAGTACTTTCCACAAAACTTCTATCTACTCTCACTAGGCCTCTAGGGCCTCTATGCCCCATGTTCCCTCAAAACCTGTCAACCTTCTTTTTCATCTAGGGTCAGTCCAGAAACAGTTTTTCTCCTAACATCCTAGAAATGGATGTTAATGCTATTCCAATCCCAAGTAATCAACAGTTACAGTTGAAGGTCCTTCTTAGAGGCGCTGTTCTTTCTAACTAAAGGAAAAAAGATATATTGACTATAAGTGAGCCCTGCTTTGATGAGTCTCTTGTTAATGGAAGAGTTCTCCCTAATAAGGAGAAATTTGCTCAATATCGAGAACAAGCCCTATACTAAAAGTACCCAAGCTGGCCGAGCAGCAGTGGCGCATGCCTTTAATCCCAGCACTCAGGAGGCAGAGCCGGCAGATCTCTGTGAGTTCAAGGTCAGCCTGGTCTACAGAGCGAGATCCAGAACAGGCACCAAAACTACACAGAGAAACCCTGTCGGGGGGTGGGAATGGGGGGGAACCAAGCTGAAAGCAAAAATTGAGGCAGAACTATATTCAAATGTTACCCCTTAATCTCTTCCCTGAGAAAAGGAACCTGAAATGCAGTTTCAGACAGAAAACAGGTGGATATTATTGACTAGCATCCTGGAGTTGGAATTTTACATATCTGGCCTCTGTTTCCAAGAGAAGAGTCTTTCATCTCCAGTTCTGGCCTCTCTGAGTCCTGGCCCCAATGAACAGTGGGGAATCAGACCAGAATTGACCCAATCACAACAGCTTTAAACTTAGCGCTCCCAAGATTTAAAGACTTTAAATTAGAATTAGTCAACTTGTGATGTGCTTTAACAGTGTCTAAAACATAATATATTCACAAAAAGAGCCTCAAGATGGCCCAGGGACATTTGAAAATCTATAGCACTCTGCTCTATTTTAAACTATGAACACACTGCTAGGTTTGGGGTATTAGTCATAATATGTATTCATGGATCCCTCTGGAGTTATTACAATGCATGCAGAGGACATTTATTAACAATGGGAAACACTCTACATTATGGTTGCACAAGACACAGCAAAAAGCCTTATTAGAAGAAATTAGCATGCCCAACTCTTGGCTATTTCCCCATAATTTGGCCCCTTAAGAACAAATAAAAGATAAAATTATTTTTATACTGAAATACTAAAAGGTTTCCTGGACAGACTGGGCTATAGAGTAAGACCCTGTCTCAAAAACAACAAACAAACCTAATAGGTCTTACAGGCTGTCATTTTAAACCACAGCCATTTTGAACTCAGAACCTATAATCATTCCTTTGTTATCTAACTGGTAAGTGGAAGTTTTACCCCACTCACACACAGCGATAACTAGAAAACTATCTTACATAATATGTAGAAATATAGAACTATATATATTTTTAGTTTACCAGAAAGTCCTCTCATGCCAAGGCGGAGTTGTCAAATGTCAAATCTGAGCTGCGAACAAATGTTACAGCTAACTGCTGGCTTTTAAAAATAATAGCACCAGTGACATACCTTTAAATATAACTGGGCTACAGAGCAGCACTATAATTAAAAACCAAAAATTGAAAATAAGGCTATAATACTTAGGACCCCTACAGAAAGGAAATGAGCAAGGAGAGAAGGAAAAAGAATAAAATAAAGGCAGAATCAAATCCTCACAAATTAAAATCTCCTTCCTAAGCAAGCATCATTCCTTAACTGTTGCCTTTCTAACTCTTCCCAGGAGCTTTTGTCGAGAAAGACAGTCATCTGAAAGTGGGATGACTTGATCTTCCCACTGGCAGACTAAAAGCTCTGTGGTTGTAGGTAAGCACCAACCCTGCCATTGCATAATCAAGTGTGTGGGTGAAGTGTTCACAATCAACAGCTGAAAGGCAGTTCTCTGAAGCATCCAAACCCCAACATCACATGGACACACATACACACACACAAACACACATATATGGCTTTGAATATCCATGGCAACGAGGCAAGCTTCATCCTTAAAGAGAAAGTACAGTGTTTCCATTGGCTTATCCAGTGACCTGAATAAACAGACAAGTAGGCAATCCTCACTATGCCTCTCATTAAGATATTTTGGAATTTGGCTTTCAATTCTAAACAGATCCAATTTGCTGTCATATATCTGAATATCAATTACAGTTCCTTGTCATACTTCTCTGCTGCTTATACTGCCTTAAAATTTGAATGCACAGTGCCATACAAAAATGTGGTGGCGCACACCTTTAATCTCAGCACTACGGAGGCAGAGGTAGGCGAATCTTTGTGAGTTCAAGGCCAGCCTAGTCTACAGAGTGAGTTCAGGACAGATAGGCCTACACAAAGCAACCCTGTCTTGAAAAGCCAATACACACACACACACACACACACACACACACACACACACGCACACACACACAGGGGCTGACCCTAACATCTACTATCTATGACCTGAAGGGACTAGTCCTGTGGAACCATAGCCACAGGACCTCCATGACTCATGCAACAGCAGGATGTCTGAGGGAGTTCCGGTGAGGATCCAGTACTGACGGGGTAGCCGAAGCAGAGGCTCTGAGCCATCATAGTGAGCATTTGCAAGTAAAGCTCTTTGGACAAAAGGGTCAACTGTGTGACACACGGAAGCTCCCAAGGCCACTATGACAATCAAATATGTGACGGAGAGGCAGGCAAGACAGAAGACAATAGTGGATTTTTCTGGCTTTTTGTTGGGGGGAGGGGAGGTGGCTACAAGGTGGAAGGCAGCTATGAAGAACTGGGAAATGAGTACAACTGGAGTGCATGAGGTGAAATTCCTAAAGAATCAACAAAAAAACATGTTACATTAAAAAAAAAAAATGTAGGGGCAGAACCAGGCACTGGTGGCACAAACTCTTAATCCCAGCACTTGGGAGGCAGAGGTAGGTGGATCTTAAGTTCAAGGCCAGCCTGGTCTACAGATGAGTTCCAGGACAGACAGGGATTCACAGAGAAACACTGTCTCAAAAAACAAAAACAACATAAAACAAAAAAAAATATATAGGGGCTAGAGTAGGAAAAATCTTGATAATTATGTGCAAAGCACTAGTTGGGACTGGGGGAAAAAATGTCAAAGAAACCAAGAGGGACACTTCACATATGAACCGGACACATAAAGGACCAAAGTTACTTCTCTATGCTTTGAAAACCATTATTAGCTGGGCGGTGGTTGTGCAAGCCTTTAATCCCAGCACTCAGGAGGCAGAGGCAGGTGGATCTCCGTGAGCTCAAGGCCACCCTGGTCTACAAAGCCAGAGCTGTTACACAGAGATACCCTGTCACAACAAACAAAAACCATTATTATTATTATTATTATTATTATTATTATTATTATTATTATTATTGGAGAGCGCTCACGTGTCATGACATGCACATGAAGGTCAGAGGACATCTCTCTTTCTACCTTATGTGGATAACTAAGGGATCCAATTCAGGCTACCAGGCTTTTACAGCAAGCATTTTTACTCACTGAACCATCTTGACAGCCCAAAGTTGGATATTTCTTACCCATTTACACAACATGAGCTCAACATTTGAAGTATAATACCAAGTATCAATATACATTTTTTTCAGTTGTTTCAGACAGGGTCTCATGTAGCCCAGGTTGGTCTCAAACTCACTATGTAGCTGAGGATGACTTTGAACTTCTGATCCTCCTGCCTCTACCTCTATCACAGACATGTGCTGCAAAACTAGACTTCTGCAAGGTGCCGGCGGGCCATCAAATCCCGGGCCATGTGCACGCCAGGCGAGCACTCTACCATTGAGCAACATTCTCGGCCATATATTTAGATAATAAAGTATCTCCCTATTTAGATAATAAAGTATCTCCCTTGAGCCTCTCAAGCACCCCAAGAATACTTGCCTCTGCCTCCCAAGAGCTGGGATTAAAGGTGTGCCACGACCACAATGCTGGCTAGTAATTTTTGGAGATGTTTCATACAGCCAAAGCTGGCCTTGAACTGATCCTCCTCCCTCCAACTCCTCCAGCTGGATTACAGACTTACACTATCATACGTGGTTTGAGATAAATTGCTTTTTTTTCTTTTAGGATTTATTTTTACAATTTTTATTTATGTGGATGTGTGTGTCTGTGCCTAGAGAGCTGGAGTGTTAGGTTCTCTGCTAAGAACAAGCAGTTGAGAGCTGCCTGATGTGGGTACTGGGAACTGAACTCAAGGCCTCTGTAACAGAAGTATGTGCTCTTAGCCCCTAAGCCACTCTCCAGCCCCACATGTTGTTGCCTTACACATGGAAGAAAAATTCCACTCAATTATCTTTCCAAATTTTACTCTGGAACTTCAGACAGACTAAAGGATAGCATCATATACTTTTTTTTCCTTCTTTCTTTCTTGCTTTTAAGATAATCTTCTGTGTTACGGGGGCTGGTCTCCAATCCCTGTGCTTAAGTGGCTCTTCCACCCCTGACTCCAAATGCTGGAATATTGGGCACATGACACAGTCCCCAGCTCAGACAAATTTTTTCCTTTTCTCTTTCTCTCCTTCCTCCTCCTCTGTCTTGGGGATTAAACCTAGTGTTCATGCATGCCAGGCAAGGACTCTAGCACTAAATTACATTCCCACCCCATTTTCAATTTTGAGAAGGGCCACAGTAAGTTCACCAGGTAGGCCTAGAACTCAGTATGCAAACCAAGCAGGCCTTCCACCTCAGCCTCCAAGTAGCCAGGATTACAGATGTGTACCAACACTAATTACCCACTTAAACAACTTAAAAGAATTATTATTTAAAGAATTAACAAATGTATTATTTGCTCAATACAGCTGTGCTTAACATTGAAAGATCCAGAGTCAGCCAGGCAATGGTGGTACACGCCTTTAATCCCAGCACTCGGGAGGTAAAAGCAGACAGATTTCTGAGTTCGAGGCCAGCCTGGTCTACAGAGGGAGTTTCAGGACAGCCAGGGCTACACAGAGAAACCTTGTCTCTAAAAACTGAAGGGGAAAGAAAAAAGAAAGCTCTGAAATCATATTAACCAAGAACACAATCAAAGTGGGGCCTCACCATCAGAGGAGGGTGGAGTGGTCCCAAGTGGTGTAACTGGAGCTGCGGGGGCAGGGCTGACAGGGGTTGTCACTAGCCCCATTTCTGGATGGCTCTGAAAGAGGAACAGATGCATAAGAAAACAGGAAATCTGGTTCTTTTTGAGTATCCTCTACTAAACATGCTTCCTGGCTTTCCAGGATCAAAATGAGACTAACGCTCATGAGGACCTGCATTTAGTGCCTTGAATGCTCGATTCCTATTGATGCCTGCTAAGCTCTAACAAGAAGCACTGTGGGCTAATTTTCATTATGAAATTTGAGTTCCATTACACAAGTTTTTCTGTAGAGCCATATATTAAATGAATGAATGAATGAATGAATGAATGATTGATTCACATGTATGAACTATTTCATGACCATAGAACTGACAAATAGATGTAAGTAAACTAAGGGTATACTAGGAACCGTAAAAACAGCTATGCTGATGGCAGCCTTACTGTTAAAAAAGGAAAAAAAAAAAAAAAGAATATGTGGGCTAGCAAGATGGCTCAGAGGGTAAGGTACTTGTTGCCAAGCTGATGAGCTAAATTTGGTCCCTAGGACCCATATGGTAGAAGGATAGAACCAACTCCCAAAAGTTATCCTCTGACCTCTACATTAACACTACACACATGCACGCACGCACGCACGCATGCATGCACGCGCACACAATAAATGTAAGGGAAAAAACATGCAAGAATATGTAGAGTGTGAAGGCAGAGGCAAAATCTAGAGTGGACAACGTAGGTGGCCCCTGTGTCTTTGGCTTTCCTCAGCCACTGCCACATCAACTGGAAGAAGGAAGCTCAGGAGCAGCTCTTTGCATGTATGTCTGTGTGAAGGTGTCAGATCTTGGAGTTAAGAGACAGCTGTGAGCTGCCATGTGGGTGCTGGGAATTGAACCCAGGTCCTTTGGAAGAGCAGCCAGTGCTTTTAACCACTGAGCCATCTCTCCAGCCCCAGTCCTTTCCCTTTTTCACCTCTTCTTCTGAGTCAGTTATGGAATTTGATAGATAAGAAACTTGGTGAAAATAGTAGATAAACTTTCTTACATCATCTTATAAAAACTAGTAAGAGTCCAAACACAACCCAAAACAGCACATTGTTTTCAAAACATAACCTTACTTTTTAGTTAAAATTCTACTAGTGGATTCCTTCAAAAGAAACATAGACACAGGCATGGAGACATATGATTTGCCATAATCCCAGAATTCAGGAAGCATAAACAGGTGAATCTCTGAGTTCAAGGATAGCCTGTAAGGCCTACACAAGTGAGATCTGTCTCACTTTAAAAAAAAAAAAAAAAAAAAGAGGGGGGAATTAAGAAGGAAACTTACAGACATATTTTGAACAGTGTGACATTAAGATAAAAACACTTCGGCTTTTTAAGACAGTTTTCGTGGCTACAGTCCTCACGTGTTTAGTGTCCTCCCGTGCCAACCAGCCCTTAGGCGTATGAGCAAGTATCTTAGTATCTTCTTGGCTTCAATGTATGTACACTATTTGTCTGTTAACAGCCAACACATCCTGGTGAGCATGCTTTTTTACTTTTGTTCTCTGGTAAGAAAATGGCCTAAGTGGCCTGGCCTACTCTATCTCCACTTGTAATTCCATTGAGATTTAGAAAGAAGACAGCCTAACCGAAAAACCCCATAAACTCCATAGAGCAAATAATACCAGCAGATTCTGATAGGTAAAATGCAGTGATCTCAACTCTATTTTTATTTTTCATAGTTTCTACATTTTTTTTATTTATTTATTTTAAATTTTACGTTCACTAGTGTTTTGCCTGCATGTCTGTCTGTGTGAAGGTATCAGATCTCCTGGAACTGGAGTTACAGACAGCTGTGAGCTGCCATGTGGATGCTGGGAATTGAACCTGGCTCCTCTGGAAGAGCAACCAGCACTCCTAACCACTGAGCCATCTCTCCAGCTCCTCAGATGGACTTTTTAATGGAATAAATCTGTATGAAATTCAAGGAGAGGTCTGAGGATACAGCTCAGAGAAAGCATTTGACTAATATGTACAAGGTTCTGGATTTGCTCCCACAACATCACAAAAACTAAAGATAAATAAATAAAATGAAATTCGAGGGAGAAAGGGACTGGGGAGGTGGGTGTGTCTCACTTTGCAGCCTGGTTGGCCTGGAACTGGACATATAGCCCAGGCTGTACTTGAACTCATAGAGATCCACCTGCTTCTCCCCCCAGTGCTAGTATTAGGGTGCAGGCTACCACTCCCAGGCAGGATTGGGACTTTTAAGGTAACCCACCTGAGCTAACACTGTGATGAAGTTTCTATTTAAATGGACAGCTTCATAAAGGGCCAGAAGAACAGCCTCATTGGTTCTAAAAAAGAGAGAGAATAAGGTTCATTCTTAGAGAACAGAGAATATGAAACATTGTAACTATGAAGAGCTCCTCACTGTCAATCCCTCTATTTTCCCTTTGGGCAGATGCAAAAGAGCACAGGTTAAGAACCTGAAGCCCTGGGCCCAGTTCTTCCCACCCCAGGGACCCAGCTAAACCTGTAAGAGGCTGACACCCAGCCTTAGTTACTTCATTCCAAAGACAAAGCGAGTAAAGATGACCTAACACTCAAGAGGCAGAGGCAACAGGATTGCTACAAGTTCGAGGCCTGCCAGGATCTATACAGAGAGTTTCAGGGCAGCCAGGACTACACATAGCAAGATCACATCGCAAAAACTTTATTTTTTATTTATTTTTTCTTTAAGACAGGGTTCTCATGTTGTCCAGACTGGCCACAGCTCACCACATAGCAGAGGATGGTGGTAAACTTCTGATCCTCCTATCTCTACCTCAGGAGTGTTAGGATAGCGGCATATGCCAATCACACTCAGTTGATTTATTGTTGATGATCAAGCCGAGGACTGTTTGCACACTAAGTAAGCATTCTATCAATCCCAGCAGAGATCTCCTAGAATCCATTGTTGCTTAAAACTCAAGAAACACTTCAGAAATTATAAAAAAAAAAAAAGTTTTAATCTGTAAAAGGTTGAAAGGAAGTTACATTTTCTACTCTCTGCTCTCATATTCAGCAAGAGAGCCCACACAAAGTCCAAGTACTTACTGTACCGAGATCTTCTCAGGGGCATCTGCTATGAACATGCTGCCCACCTGTGGAAGGAAAGAGGAATCACAGATTTTATACAGGAGTCAGGAGAGAAGCTCTGTGCCTAAGAAATGAATCAGTGAAAAACAGAACAAGCAACTCTGAACCATCAGGACACACGAAACCAGCCCACTTTGAAAACTGTAAAAGACTTACAAATAATAAATGAAATAATGAGATTCCCACTAAACCATCTAGACTTTCAATGTGTAAGTTTAGTAACAACATCAAGGTGGATAGCAACCTAAATATTCTAACCGCTGCATGTTTCCTAGAAGCTGCTTATTTGCAGTCAGAAACCAACTGACGAAGAACTTCAAGCTTGTCCTGATATCTACAACTACAATCCCAAACTCACAAGGTCAAGGTTAGTCTGGGCTACACAGGGAGTGGGGGCCAACCTGAGCTCCAGTGTCAGAACTTGTCTCAAAAGGAATAAAAGAAACAAGAATTTTGAACTTCAGAGAAAGCAGGCTGATGTCAACCAGCTGGAGCTGTCCATGTGAGACCAAGTCCTCTCAGATCACAGGATCCCAGCTTACACACTGTCAAGGAAGGCCGACAGGCAACTGGCACAAGCTGCTTCAGTACATGGGGTCAGAAGTCAGACGGGATGGTGCACAACGGCTTGAAAGGTAGAGGAAGGGTCAGGAGTCAAGGTTGACCTTAGCTATGGAACAAGTTCATTGCTAGCCTGGGTTTCATAAGGCCCTACCTTAAAAGAAAAAAAAATTAAAGATGTCTGAGAACATCATTATATCTAATTAATATCATCAAATATCAATATCAAATTCAAGCTTCCACAGCCTCTGAGACACTTCAGTGATTTGTGTCTCAGGTAAAGCATTTATAAGAGTCTTTTGAAATTAGGCTCTAAGAAGAAAAAGGGTAAGAATGCACAGGCACCAGGAGGAAACTGCCTGGGGTGGGAAGAACAGTTGTTTTGTGCACTGAACTCAAAATACTATCTCAGCTCTAGGGCACTTGGATACTACTGCCCCCCAAAGACGGGTTCCAAATCTGCCTACATTTTAGGACTCAGTAGACTTCTAGATCTCCTTATCTCTCTTTTTTCCTTTTTACACATTTTACCATTTTTTATCTTTTTTTTTTAAGATTCTTTATTACCAGGAGGTGGTGGTGTATACCTTTAGTCCCAGACTGTGCCTTCAGTGTTTGCCTAGCATTCCCAAAGCTCAGGTTCAATCCTCAGCACATGCCAACAGAGCATGGTAATGACATTCCTGATCCAGTCACTAGAGATCACATGGCCACAGAAGACCACAAAAGAGCACAGGGGAGGACTCCATGTATACCTTCTATTCTGTGTTCTACAGTCAACCTCCAAACAGAGTCAACTCATTCTTGAAATGGAGTGTTGACTATGTTGCTCAAGTTGATCTTGAATATGCAGGCTCAAGTAATCCTCATCTTACCAAGTAGCTGGGACTGCAAGGCCAATTCTTTTGTTATTATTGCTGCTGCTGCTGCTGTTGTTGTTGTTGTTGTTTGAGACAGAGAATCTCTACACAGCTTGGACTGGCTTAGAACTCACTGTATTGACCAGGCTGGCACCACACTCATAGAGATCTGCCTGTCTCAGCAAAAGTCTACATTAATGTGCACCTTTTCTATCTTTCTTTCATTAGGTTGGTTGGTTGTTTTTGAAACAGAGTCTCATTATGTAGCCCTGGCTGGCCTGAAACTCAGAGTTTCCTGCCTCTGCCTCCGAAGTGTTAAAGTCATGCACCACCATGACAGTTTCCTTCTTTGTTTTTGAAACCAGATTTCTTTATGTAACCCAGGCTAGCCTCAAACTCATAATTTTCCTACCTCAGCCTTCCCAATTTATGGGATCAATCCACTACTAAGCCCAGCTGTACTTTTTATTTACTAATTAGTCAGGAAAAAAAAAATATCAGTCCTAGAAAAATCAAAGCTATTTAACCTGGTTTTGGAATTTGATAAAAATGCTATGGTTCCAACCAGAGTCTGGTGACCCACAAAAGTAACCAGAAAGACTGTCATGAGTTCCAAGTCAGCCTACACTACAAACTGAGTTTGTCTCCAAATAGTAAATAAATCAAGGAAATACCATTCTAATCAAATCAAATCTGCTCTGAGTACCCACTCTCTCCTCCTCACACCATTACCTCAAAGATATCTGAACTGAGCCCAAATTTGCCCACCCCTGAAGGCTTCCTGTACTTCTCGACAGGAAGGGAAAAAAACACAAGCAGAACTTACCATATTTGTTAAGGCAGAGAAAAAACCACTCTGGTGTTCTTCTTCCTTGTCTTTATACTGCCTAAAAAGATAACTAAATTAAACTTCAGGCTTTTTTTGTCAAGTATATATTCAACCCTGACATTCTAGGTAATCAGGGCAGAGTACTCTCAAAACGTCTGACTCCAGAACTAAGGCATGGTGACGTTCTAGCCACGGCAGTCCCCCGCACGCTGAGAGGCACCCATCTGCTCTTGAGGGAGTGTGTACCAAAATGCCTGGCTACTTTGGGAGAGACTTAGAAAGCAAGCTGCAAAAGTGTGAAATTCCTCTGGCATATGGCTGATCTAGTTATTTCCCAAACAGATGACGACTTGAAAAGTGTGGCAGTGAAAATTCTTTCGGGCTGTGACAGTGAAAACCTTGTCTGTTTGAAGGAGGAAGAAAGTTGAAGAGCGAAAACATTTGTGGAGATGGGACTCAGGGGCTGGCCCTTAGTGGGTTTACAGACACTTCTGGTTTCCATTCATGGAATGCCAAATCCTTCCCGATCCACTATCCATGGGATGAAGGAAAGCAAGCACCATGTTAAGAGAGCCCGAAACTAAACAAGGCCTGTGGGAAGCTGAGTCACTTATGACAAAGAAACAATTGGTTCATGAGTGTATTTCAGTAACAGAGGTTGCTCTTAGCTTGCAGAAGGCCCTGGGTTCAACCCCCAGGGGAAGGAAGGAACGTATTTACATCTGTCAAATGAGACCTAACTCAGTATGCTTTCGCTTCCTATTCTTTTAAAGAATTTTAGCAGAGGCAGAAGCAGGTGGATCTCAAGTTTCAAGGCCACCCTGGTCTTCAGAGCAAGTTCCAGGATGGCCAGGGCTACACAGAGAAGCCCTGGGTTTTTTTGTTTTTTTGTTTTTTTAAAAAAGAATTTTAAAGTGGTGTTTCATGAGCTTTCTTACATAGAAAATGGCATTTACATGATACACTGGATAAAATGGAAAAGCCTGCTTTGTAGGTATGGAGCTATAACAAAACACCAAGGCTGAAAAAGAACGTACCTAATTGTTTAAAAGTGGACGCTAACTAGACGGCGACTCCCCCTGGCGTTAGAAAACCAAGCCCCTCGGGTACGACAAGCTGAGCAGATGCAGCTGCATGCAGCCAGACCTCTAACTATGCTTTTGGGATAGGTTAGGAATTTTTACCTAAGAATTCTAACAAATCTCTTCCCTACTCACCCAGTTCAAGTGAAAGTGAGCCTTTTCCCCTGTGGAAAAGCAGACTCACCTGTTGTACTCAGATAAAGCCTGAGTGATCACAAGCCCCATTCCCTGGAAGAGAAAACACAGTACAGCTGGAATAAGCAAGGAGCCTTTAGGTGTTGGTGGTATTGCTGTAGCTCAGCCAGGGGGACATTAAACCCCGAAGTCTACACCCAAGAAGAGCTGCCAGGAAGCTGACATCAAGAACAGAAATTCTAAGTACAATTTTTGTTTATTTGTTTTGTCAAAGCAGCAAAAATCCTAAATCAAGGAGAGTGAAAAGCATCCTCTTTGGAAAGATTGTTATCTAATTATTTTGCTTAATGTTCCCAAAGACCATTTAAAATTGAGTAACAAGAGGCAAAACAGAGCAGTTCCCAGGGATCCTTTTTACTTCTGAAGAGACGATGAAGCTAAAGATTCACATCAAAAGACTCATATAGATCCCCAACAGCCACACAAAGGGACAGTGAGTCTTGGATTAATTGGGGATGAATATTGGCAACCCATTCTCAGGCTACAAGAAAGTGGGAAAGGGGCTGGTGGGAGGGCTCAGTGGGTAAAAGCTATTGCTGCCAAGCCTGAGGGCCTGAGTTCAATCCCCAGGACCCACAGAGTGAAAGACGAGAAATGACTCCTGCAAATCATCCACTGACTTACACACACTCACTTACTTACACACACACACACTCTCACTCACTCACACACACACTAAATAAAACAATAAATTTTTCATGGTGGTGGGTCCTTTGTTTTGTTTTGTTTGTTTATTTGTATTTGCTTTTGTTTTGTTTTGAGACAGGGCCTCACTACAAAACTAGCCCTGGCTGTCCTGGAACTCACGACGTAGACCAGGCTGGCCTTGAACTCACAGAGATCCACCTGCCTTTGCCTTCCAAGTGCTGGTAATAATGTGGCCAGCATAATTTTAAAAAATTGAAGAAAAAAGAAAGGGAAAGGAAAGAAGCACAGAATAAATATTAAAATGGCTACAGTAGTTTGAATGTAATTGGCCCCCATAAACCCATAGGGAGCGGCACTATTAGGAGGTGTGGCTTTGTTGGAGTGGGTGTGGCCTTGTTGGAGGAAGTAGGCCTTGAGGTCTTCTTGGCTCAAGCCTCTCAGTGTGACACTCAGTCTCCTTCCTGTGGCCTGCAAGATGTAGAATCTCAGGTACCTCTCCAGCACCATGTCTGCCTGCATGCCACCATGTCCCACCATGACGATAATGGACTAACCTGCTGAACTATAAGAGAGCCATCCAATTAAATGTTTTCCTTTATAAGAGTTGCCATGGTCATGGTGTCTCTTCACAGAAATAGAAACCCTAACTAAGACAATCATAAAGATCTATTAAGGTCACAAAGATGAGGATTAAGGTCACAAGGACAAGACATGCACATACTTTTTTCATGAGGGAAATTAAAAAAAAAATAAAAAAGATAGGAAAGCTGGGCTGCAGTGGCGACACATACCTTTAATCCTAGCACTGGGGAGGCAGAAGCAGGTGGATCTCTGTGAGTGCAAGGCCAGCCTGGTCTACAGAGAGTAAGGAAATAAAGCCAAATACTTGGTCATCTTTTTCTCCCTATATCCAGAAAGCAGACATGATTTTGCAAAATTTTAAGGACACATACAGCAGATTTAAATCATCCTTCATGTTTTAGCTTCCTAAAGCTAGGCTAGAAATCGTTTCAAGCTGTTTCTGTGAGCAGAAATGTCAGGGCTGGAGAGACGGCATAGCAGTAAAGAGCACTTGCTGCTCGGGTTCAGTTTCCAGCACCCACATGGAGGCTCACAACCATTTAACTCCAGATCCAGGGGCCAATGTCACCTTCTGATCTTTTCAGGCAACACATCCGGGGTACATGACAGACACTGGTAATCCCAGCACTGAGGAGGCTGGAACAGGGGGCCAGCCTGGGCTACAAAGTGAGACTGTCTTGAAAAACAAAAACCAAACTCATAGTAAAGCACTCTGCTTTCTAGAATTTATTTATTTATTTGTTTTAGCTTTGGCTTTTCTGTTTGGTTGGTTGGTTGGTTGGTTTTTTTGTTTTGTTTTGTTTTCCGAGACTATCCTGGAACTCGCTTTGTAGACCAGGCTGGTCTTGAACCCACAGAGATCTGCCTACCAGTGCTGGGATTAAAGGCACGTGCCAGGGTTGGGGATTTAGCTCAGTGGTAGAGTGCTTGTCTACCAAGCGCAAGGCCCTGGGTTCGGTCCTCAGCTCTGAAGAAAAAAAAAAAAAAGGCACGTGCCACCACTGCCCAGCTTGGGATTCATTTTCTATTTATTCATTGTATACTGGAAATTGAACCCAAAATTAGTAAGTTATATCCCCTGCACTTCTTTTCTCTTGAGACAGGGTCGCACTAAGTGCCACAGGGATACCTTAACCTGCACTTTGCCTACCAGTTTCCAGTACAAGCACCAGCTTCTCTCTTTTTGTTTTGTTGTTGTTGTTTTGAGACAGGGTTTCTCTGTATAATGGTCCTAGTTGTCCTGGAACTCACTCTGTAGACCAGGCTGGCCTCAGACTCACAGAGATCCACCTGCCTCTGTGTCCCTAGTGCTGGGGTTAAAGGCGTGCACCACTGCAGCCCGGCCAGCTTCTCTCTTCTTAATGTCCACGGAAAGTAAGGCCACTGCAAGCAAGACAGACATCACCACAACTGCAGATACTCACATTCAGGGTAGCCTCGTCGTCCACAATAGACAGCTTCACAATGTACGGATTCACAGACTATTAAACAAGAGAAAAGAGTGAGGGTAAGCAGGACCACGTTAAGAAAGCCTGTTAGCTAATTAAGAAAGAAATAACAAAAACGCTTCTGTAGGCCGCCCTCTTTCCATGGCGATGCTCCCGATACCCAAACCCGAAGCACATTTCCAGTGAGTCTCTCATCTCACACCAGCATCTGTGAGTGCACGTGTGTGCATGTTTGCACGTACACACGTCAGTTCTGTTCAACCTCCGGGTTGAATTAGCTCATGTTTATGTTCATCTACCTCTCCTGTTTTTTCCTTCTTCTAAAAAGTGAATACTCTGAAAAACTCAATTTGTCCTATCCTATGAGTCCATAGGGATAGCTGTCATTTGGGAGAAATAAAATCTTCTTTCCCTTAAGACACATATTTGTAAGTTGCTAACTTACACTCTCATCCCAAAGGCTCCCTAACCATTTCAAAACTACACACAAGGACTGATTCACCCACCCGTGAAACAAAGCCACCTCATGGGTGTGAAGTAGCAGCTGCTTAACAGCCAGAGAGGCCATTTATGGAGGTCTGGTACCCAAATAACACTGCGGGGGGGACTGCAGAAAAGGATGTTATCACCCAAGCAACAATCTGGTCAGGACACTGGGATTTAATGACTGTCCCATCACTTACAGCACTGGAAGATTACTTGAGTTTTTCCAGCCCCAGTCTCAGCTGGGCACATATTTAAACTCATTAAAGATATGAAGACTTCTTAAGAGTGGGATGAGAGCCAATGACCTGCTCACCTTAAAAATATCCTACCCACAGGATGTGAGGAAAGTTCTCCTGAGGATCAAGCACCAATTGCAACCCAAGGACTAGTAACGAAAGTGTTCAGAAGACTGGCAATTCTCACAGCTACCAAGAAAACTCATTATTAAGAACCCTGAAACCAAAACTGAAAAGCTAATCCCCCCCCAGACCTCATTTCATCAAGTTTCAAATCACAGCTTTCATATCAGCTGGGGCCAGAAAAAGACAGTTTTGTTCTCTTAACAACCCAAATGTTTTTTATGCTTTACATTATTACGCTAGATCCGATGCAGGTGGATCCTTGGAAAAGAAAAATCAGCAGGTGGCTGACCTAGAGATGCCACCGTGTCGACAACACCATTAGAAAAGCAAAGCAGGGGGGTTTTGTTTGTTTGTTCTGTTTTCTGTTTTTGTTTTTTGAGACAGGGCCTCACTATGTAGCCTTGGCTTCCCTGAATCTTGCTACATAGACCAGGCTGGCTCGAACTCAGAGATCTGCCTGCCTCTGCCTCTGTCTCTGCCTCCTAGGAACAGGAATTTAAGGTGTGCACCACTGTCTGGCAAAACCACATTGTTTGACATTATTTCTGCAAGTATTAGTCACTTACCTTCCCAAGAGAGCACTGTGAGGTGATGGTAGGGACCCTCAAAACACCAAGACCAGCACGAGTCTGAGTCCAGTTGAGGAACAGGGAAGGTTTATGCTCTGGTCCCCTTATTAATTATGACACAATACACAAATTACCTACTTAACCTTCAGTCTCCCCTCTCCTGTGCTGTGAGGCTTAGTTAAGACACATAAAACCCCCAGCACAGCATCGGACACACGGGAAGAACCTCTGTTTCTTTGCTCCATGACGTTATTACCATAGCTGAAGGGAAGTTCATTTTTATTTAACTAGTGTGTGCGCACACGTGCATGAGTGTGTACACACACGTGAAGGCCAGAGGCCATCCTCTGGTGTCACTCCTCAGGAGCCATCCACTTTGCCTTTTGACTGGGTTTCTCACTGGAACCAGAGACTTGAGGTTTGCCAACGAGGCAGAGCTGGCTGGCAGGCAGGCAAGCTCAAGGATCCTCCTGTCTCCATCTCCCACACTGGGATTAGGAGTGTGTGCCACCATGTCACCTTTCGGCAAGAGTGCTGTGGGCTGCAACCAGATTACCATGTTTATGCACAAGTGCTTAACCAACTGGGCCAACTCCCCAGCCCAGGAAAGCCCTTTAGGAAAAAGAAAGAAAGGAAAACAAAAAGAGGAATGAAAAAAGAGACTGGAAGGACGGATGGACAGATGGACGGGAGGGAGGGAGGAAGGCAGAGCTCACAAATAGATACAATTTGTCGTTTTTAATTTAGGGAAACACCAGGCTCAGAGCAGCAGATGGGTTTTAGATCACTGCATCTCAGAAGGCCTGGCCAGCCTGAAAGCCAGGATCATAACCCTGTAGAAATCGCTTTTCTCTACCAGGCAGTGGTGGCACAAACCTTTAATCCCAGCACTCAGGAGGCAGAGATAGGCGGATCTCTATGAGTTCGAGGCTAACCTGGTATACAAAGCAGATGCCAGGACAGCCAGGACTGTTACACAAAGAAACCCAATCTTGTGAATAGGAATCTCACTTACACAACTTAAGTAAAACATAGCTCTCTGAACAGATGAAGATAGGTTTTTTCTGTATCCCAGAATCTAATCAATATTTATATGTATAATTCAGCTATTATTTGGTTTAAAAGGGCTTATTGGGAAATGTTATCATTTTTACTATTTTCTACAGAGAAAATATTTTCCAGTTTCAAATAACCCTGGACTCTTGAATTATAACCTGTTTTTATGTTGAAAGAAAGGAAGGAAGGAAGGAAGGAAGGAAGGAAGGAAGAAAAGAAACTCTATCTTGAAAAACCACAAAAAACAACAACAACAAAAAAATCCCTTTCTTTTAAACACGAATTGCCCCACACTAAATACCTAGGCTGCTGGTTGTTTTGAAACAAGGGGCAATCAACTTCTCATCCACTTACAGGTTGCAAACTCAGCAAGCACTCTACCAATATGCTTGCAGCTCCCTCTTCCTTAACTGTTTTAAATTCCGGGGTCCTAGCTTTCTAAGCTTTACCTGTCACTTTTCGTTCTTTGTCTAAAACAGAACACATTATTAAAATGAGGAAGAATTGTACCTGCTATCCTTTCCTTATTTCTTTTTGGTTTTCTTTTGATCTGGTTTGGTTTTTCGGGACAGGGTTTTCTCTGTGTTAGCCCTGGCTGTTATCCTGAAACTTGCTCTGTAGACCAAGTTAGGACTTAGAAATCCATCTGCTCTGCCTCCCGAGTGCTAGGATTAAAGGCATGTACCAGAACACCCAGCTCTTTCCTTCTTTTTTTTTTTTTCTTTTTGAGACAGGGTCTCACACTGTGTAGCCCTGGCTGCCTAGCTGTCTTGAACTCACTTTGTAGACCAGTTTGGCCTTGAACTCGCAGAGGTCCACCTGCCTCTACTTCCTGAGTGCTGGAACTAAATGTGTGTGCCACCACCACCACCTGGATCTTTACTTATTTCTTCTAACCGACATGTATCTGCCTTCTCTAGCTTCAGCTGGGTAACTAGTCTCTTATACCATTACCCCTTTCTAGAAAGATTTACAACTTGCCTTACTGGTCATGAGATTGGCTGTTGTAGTAGCTAAAATATTCTCCCTAGCACACCTTCTCCTTCTGATTTGCATAAATTTCACTGGCTTTTAATTTAGCTATGTTCACTTGGAATTCCTCATGCTCTTGTCAAAAACCTTCCTGTTCCACTGTCATTGGGCTTCTTTAATGGCATCTGATGAGTGAATTATACCAAAGCTGCAAATCCCAGAGAAAGTATGCCCCCCAGCTTGCCCTGCCGGGTACATTCCCTCTTCTGGGATTTCTGGCACAACAAAGATGCACGCCTCACTCTACAAATACGACTGTCTCCAGCTGTTGGCTGGCTCCCATTTTTCAGGCTGACATTTCAGGGCCCTACTGGGCTAAGCCAGAGTTCAGCTTGCACTTACAGAAGGAAAGCCGCTGCCTCAGGACGGCCATATCCACCAGAAGGTTGTGAAATCCTCATTAGTAAGATAGCGCCTTCCTGTCACACAGAACTCAACTTCCTTAGCTTTCCTCAGCATTTTTCCTCAGCTATTTTTCTTGCTGTTTTAATAAGGCCCCAGGGGCTTTTAGACATGACAGAGATCATAATGGCTACCACACCAGCACCTCCAGATTGCCAGTAAAAACAGGTATTGGTGATAAATTACATGGTTATTTGTAGATCTACACCCCATTATCAGTTCCTTCAAGACAATAAAAGTGACAAGCTCCTGGGATTTCTAGCACATCAACATTGTTCCCCACACTCCAGTCTCTCCTAAGGATTCCCTCTCACAGCCTCTCCTCATTACAATGAGCTACCCATGACTTTCAATCTGTCTGAATAAAATCAGTGGTGCAGGCACGATGGCCCATGCCTCTGGTCACAGGCCCCGGGAGGCTGAGGCAGGAGTCCAGGTCCAGAAAGCTAGAGGCCAGCTTAGGCCACACAGCAAGTACAAGGACAGTCAAGCCTGTGGCCTAAATAACAAGTCTTGTCTAAAAAAAAGAAAAAAAAAGAAAGAGAGAGAGAGAGAGAGAGAGAACGAGAACCCCAAGGGCCAAAAACTCAAAAAAAAATTTTAAATCCTGTCACCAGCTGGCATATTTTCCCCTGACCTTGTCCAGAAGGCTAAGAAGTGGCCATATGTTCTCAGAGACCCACCACACTCATTCATGAAGAAGGTTGCCCGAACACAGTAGTACCTGTCTTCAAAAAGTTGTTCTTAGTGTCTAGCACCCCTTTACAGGCTGCTTCCTACTCCTCAGGGCAATCCCTCTTGAGGATCCTGGTCTTCCCTGAGCAACCTCCCTCCCTTCCTATGCACTCTGCCTTCTGAAAGGAATAAGGCACATATTATACCACTCTCTGAGTTCTGCTTTTTATTTCAAAAACAGAAACCAAGGGCTGGCTGGGTATGGTGGCACACACTTATAACCCAATACTTGGGAGACTCAGGCATGGCTCACCATCAACTGGGGGCCAGCCTGAGCTATAGAATGAAACTCTGTATTGAAGGGAGGGAGGGAAGTGGGGGGACCACAGCAATAGACTGGGAAGGTGACTAGTTTAAATCCAGCCTGGGCTGCATGAAATCCTGTCTTCAAACTAAAATTACAGCCAATATGATAGTATACACTGTAATTCAAGCAGTGAAGGACCTTGACGTAGGATTGCCAAGACTTGGAGGTCAGTGGGAAGAGGGGGTGGGAATAACCTCCAGTATTGTTAAAGATAAAGTAATATCTTCAACTAAAATCTTCACTAAAATCAGAGAGGTCAGCCAGGTGGTGGTGACCCATGTCTTTAATTCCAGCACTCAGAAGGCAGAAGCAGGGGGATCTCTGTGAGTTCAAGGCCAGCCTGGCCTACAAAGCGAGTGCCAGGACAGTCAGAGCTGTTATACAGAGAAACCTTGTCCCAAAAAAAACCAAACAAAATCAGAAAAAAAAAAAAAGCCGGAGAGCTCTTAGACCAACAGTGATACTTACACGTCGACCACATTAAGGAATAAGACATAAAAAAACAAGTCTTGCCAGAAATAGTCACATAGGCCCACATATAGAACTGAGTCCGGGATGGGAAGGGAAGATTTACAGAGGCACAAGCATCATCCATGACTCCTAGATCAGCCTGCTCTACATACTGAATTCTAGGCTAGTCAGGGCTACATAGCACACAGCAGGATCCTATTTAAAAAAATAAAAAATAAAAAAAGCAGGAACTAGAGAAATGGCTCAGTGATTAAAAGCACCTGCTGTTCTTACAGGAGCCTCTGGTTCAGTTCTCAGCACCCACATCATGCCTGACAATACAACCACAATACAGTTAACTCCAGTTCCAGGGGAATCCAGTGCCCTCTTCTGGCCTCTAAGGTTAACTGCATGCACGTGGTACACATACATGCACTCAGTCACACACACATACAAGTAAAATAACCTTCCAAAGCAGATGCAGGAGGCCTGTGATTTCCAATACTGGTTTATCTCCTACATGGAAATTCATTTTGTTTTGCTGGGTTTGTTTGTTTGTTTGGAGACAGGGTGTTACTTTGTACCCCAGCCTGGCCCAGAATTCACTATGTAGCACAGACTGTCCTTGAATTTGTGGCAAGCCTCCTGTCTCAGCCATCAAGGGGCTGGATTACAGGCATGAGCAACCTTACTTAGCTTCCGCTGGGGATTTTTTAAAAAATAAATGACCAGGCCCTCTCCCACAAATTGATTCAGTGTGAGAAAACCAGAGTTAATCTAAAACCTTCGTTTATTTTTAAAAAGCCCCTGCCAGTTGTGGGTGGCACACACCATTAATCCAGCACTCAAGAGGCAGAGGCAGGCGGAACTCAGTGAGTTCAAGGCCAGTCTCATCTACAGAACAGTTAGGGCTAACAGAAAAACCCTGAAACCCCGTCTGGGGGGAAAAAGTTCCTAAGAGGTTGAGCATAGTGGCAATTGCTTTAATCCTAGCACTCAGGGGAGACAGGCAGGTCTACGTGAGTTCCAAACTAGCCAAGGATATGCAGTAAGACTGTCTCAAAAAAAAAAAAAAAAATGAACAAAACAAAAATTCCTAGGTAAAAGCCAGGCATGGTGGTAAATGCCCATAATGCCAACACTCAGGAGGTAAAAGCAAATGGATCAGAAGTCAAGATTATCCTCAGCTACAAAGTGAATGAGGCCAGCCTGCGCTACTTGAGACCCTATTTCAGGAAAAAAAAAAATGGGGGTGGGGATGGCTCAGCAGTTAAGATCTCTTCCAGATGGTGTGGGTTCAATTCCAGCCCCCCGCATGGTGGCTCACAATTATCTGTAACTCCAGTCCAAGGGGCTGTGATGCCCTCTTCTGGCCTTCATGGGCATAAGGCACATACAAGGTACAAAGATATACATGCAGGCAAAATAGCCATACACATAAAATAAAAATAAATAAAACTTCTTTTAAGGGAAGAAAAAGAAAAATACAGTTTACCAAGAACATGTCTTCTACATTAAGCAGTCTTTTAAAATGGCTGCTGTGTCCAGCAAGATGCTCATGAAAATAACAACGGCACAGTTGAACCCCACCTACCTCATATTTTCTGTAGTTCACCAGCAGAGCCAGGAGGACGACAGCATCATACCCATGCTCTCTGCGACCTGGGGGTCGGGACAGTATCTGTAAGAAGAGGCAGAGCGCTAAGTCCTGGTTCCGGGGAAGGCAGACTAAAAATGTGAAGAGCTTGTCTCTCCACAACAGAAAGGTCATCAGGAAGCTGACATACCTGTAAAATTGCTTCAAATATACTGTTGATCATTACATATTCCAGGATAGTGTTCTGACTGATGTTGTCTGTAACCTAAACGCAATAAAAAGCTTGAAGGTCTGGACCAAGGCACCTGATACCTCATGTGTGTCTCCTATCCTACCGTCTAAGTGAAACAAAAATGTCCCAAGAATTAGAGTCCCAAGAGCCATTTTCAAGTGAGACTCAACGAAGAGGAAGAATCAGACAACCCAAAAGACGGTAGTTCTGCTAGAATGGACCTTCTACCACAGTATGTACCAACTGGGGAGACGGCTCAGCAGGGAAAGGCATTGCCACCACGCCTGATGACCTGAGTTCCATCCTGGGACCCACATGGTGGAAGGAAAGAACCAACTCCTGAAAGTTATCTTCTGACCAACATGGCTTTATGTATGGGGAAGGGGACACACACATACAAACTAAAAATGATTTTTAAAATTTTTAAGTAAAAAAATAAATAAAGTGGTATCACATAGCCTGCAGGCTAAAAATGCCAGCAGCTGCTCAAAGGTTGATTTCCAAAAAGCACAATTCCATACAAGTAACTTCCTTCTATACGTTCAGACAAGAGGGAATGATGCAATACCCCAGTGAAGAATTTCTCTTTTACCTTTGGGAGGAAGTACTCAACTAGGCTTGACTCTGCTGTAATTAATACCCTTGACAAGCACACAGGTGGTCACTTACAGTCACTAAGCAAAGAAGAAGTTTCAGACATAAGCTCTTCAGACTTTCAGAACCTTCTGCACAGAGTAATGAATCCAAACTCTCCATCAAGTTCTGGGAAAGAAGCATAAACATGTTACGCATACCAACTAACACTGAGGCCCTCCTTACCCGGGGCTGTGTCATGTTACGCAGGATAAAGTGAGGAACTGTGAATCAACCTCATCACTTCCCTAGTCCAGACTGTGCAAGACCAAAGAAAAAGACTTCACAGTCCAGCTGCTAGGGGAAGACACTTTAGAACAACTACCGAGAACAGAGGGTATTCACTCCTGTACCACATGAGTGTTTGAAGCTTTACACAAATAAACCTTAAGACTAGAGCAATGAGTATTTGAAAAAGGGAAACCTATGGTTTACTAACGACACATGAATGCCATTACTTGTTAAAGAAAGTGCACATGCAGGCACATGAACCAGTGACAGACGCAGTGTCAGCTCACTACTGGGCACCTAACAAAGCTGGCTGGGTTCATCAGATCAACTCCAATTGACAATGTGACTGGATGTGATGCTTGCTCTGAAAAAATAGCTTCTAGACATAAACTAATAAAAGGTAAAACCTTCATACTATAATAGAGGGAAGAAGGAAAAAAGTATTTTTACATTAAATAAAGGAAAAAAGCCAGGTGGTGGTGGTGCACGCCTTTAATCCCAGCACTCGGGAGGCAGAGGCAGGCGGATCTCTGTGAGTTCGAGGCCAGCCTGGGCTACCAAGTGAGTTCCAGGACACCCAGGGCTGGCTGTTACACAGAGAAATCCTGTCTTGAAAAACCAAAACAAAACAAAAACCCAAAAGAGAAGAAAGGAAAATCTGAATCCAGATCT
>CABHPH010156937.1:3510-22732 GCA_902168325.1 Peromyscus nudipes
AGGGATCAAACTCAAGTTATTAGGCTTGGCAGTAGACACCTTCAACTGGTGAGCTGGCCCAGTGGCTGCAGTTTTTAAATATTTCAACAATGCAACTTACTTTCAAAACTGAGTAAACAAAATAGAATGGGGAGGAGAAAAGGCTACCAACGGCAGCAAGCGTGAGAACCTGACTGGGAACAGCTGTGCCTCTAGGCAGACAGATAAATCTGGGTGGCCTTTGATGTCTCTCAAAGCAGAGTGTTGAGATGAGTCCCGGCCTCCCTGGAGCTTTTCCATCATCCCGAAATTGGAATCTGCTGCAAAAGCCCTTATCAGCAACTGCAAGCACACTTCCCAGCAGAGCTGTTAGAAACCCAAATAAATGCTCTCATTTCCCAAACGTGAGCCCCTGAGACACAGTTCTTGACTCCAGGGCAACCTGGCCTGAGAGGCAGTGGTCAGAGTCACAGCACCCTGACCCCACATCACTTGTGCTCTTGGCAACTGGCCATTGTCTTTGTGTAGACAAGGTTCCTTCTCACATCGGAGATACCATGAGGGTGCAGGGCTTGACAGCGCGGGCGGCCCATGGAGATCTTAAACACAATGGAATCAAAGATGCCGGTAACTGGTGCCACTCACTCCTCTGAAACAGTTTTTGAAAAATGTTCTAAGCCTGGCTGAGAAAAGACAGAGAGGCCTTCGTGAATCACTTTGGCAAGCCGATCCGGAGAGAAGAGTGTAAGCACATTTAGCAGCAACAGAAGACAAGCACAGGTAGGTTGATAGGCACAGCGGAGGTGCCTCTTCTGCCACAGAGCCTTTCCTGGGGAACGCCTGCTCCCCAAGTGACCTCCCTGCAGCCCCTTCTGGGACCCAGTCTGGGATGAGGCAGGGTGATTTGAATCCTAATACTGCTCAAAGGCCCATCTGGTTCTCCAGACAGCCTGTGTGCACCTTCATCTTTATCGTGATATTTGACCTAAGTGACCAAAAATTAATTTAGGATTGAGAAAGGCCTGAGCAGATACCAAAGACTGGGATGCTGGTCCAGGTCTGCTGTTGAGGCTGCCAAGAAGGATGACGAAACCCGGAGATGCCGTGGTAGGCGGCTGTGCAGAACGGTCCTTTTTGTTAGATGACAAGGTACTAACTACATGCAGGTTCAAGCACACAGTGCTGTCTCCAAGGTCAGGATCTATTTTTTAGAAGCTTCTATTTCACCCTTGCCTTACCACCCTCCACCCCATTCCCTAAGTCAAGTGCCCACACCTACCTTGCCTTCTCCCTAGGGTCTACCCAGCAATCTCAGGAATAGTCCCCTCCTCTGAGCGCTGAGCCTGAGAACAAGCTGTTCCCATATAGTCAGAAGAGGGCGCTGTGGGGCAGGTCAGGCTTCAGACTGCCAGGCCTGCCATCCATGTTTTAATTTAGTCTTTTGATATGCACTGTCCATTGGACAACAGAACCTAACACCTTCACAACTGTTGCTGCTGCAGAGGTTCCGTGCAACAATTATGCATGATCAGTTTATAAGGTGTCAAGGGCTCTGTGGCTCCATGGGACAGTGCAGACATAGGACAGTGTCGCGGGTAATTTCCCTCTCGACACTGTCCTCTGAGAGAGTTTAGTCCCCAATCATTCACCCTTGCTTTGCCTAGACTCTCACCGCCCAAGACATCTTTCATCTACCTCTTGCATGAACAGGACATTGTCCTTGTCTCACTCTTGCCTGTAGGGATTCAGGACCTGTATATTGTGCAGGCTTTCTGGACCCTGTGCCTATCGCAATGTGACCAAGGGTTTGCGCTCTGGAATAACACACAGGCTAGGAAAGAAGACCTGGGTCCCTGGGTCAGGAATTTGCTGGATGCATGACCAGTACTTTGGACTTTGGATGTGGTCACAAGGCCTTCCTTGTGGCCAGCACTGAAAGAGGACTCAGAGCCCTTGACAGGGGAAAGGCCCTTGTCCCGACACTCCCTAACTCACTACACTTTGACCGAAGATTCCCCTAAGACAGTCTCTCACCCTAGGTCCCAGTGCCCACCGCCTGCTGCCGGGCTCCAAGTCAATCTCCTATATTCTTTTTCCCACATGCCCAGCCCAAGACTATTCTGTCCCATGGGGCCTCTGAGGCCTTTTCGCTGACTCTGGCCACAGCCTCTGTGAACAGTTGTGTGACTTGCACACTGCTTCCTCCCAGGCAGGACCGTTCATCCTTCAGTCCGTGAGCACTGGGGTAAAGACAGAATAGTCACACAGCAACGCTGCTGCGGCATGGCTATCCAGCTGTGATCCCTGCTTGTGGCCCTGGCTCCCCAGGAAAGCCTGGATCAGGATCCTCCTGGATACAAGTGAAAAAGGTTGATGAGTCTCCATCTTAGTCAGAGTCTCTGTTGCTGTGAAGAGACACCATGACCATGGCAACTCTTAGGAAAACATTTAATTGGGACTCGCTTTCAGTTGCAGAGGTTTAGTCCATGATCATCATGACAGGGAGCATGGCAGCATGCAGGCAGACATGATGTTGGCTACATCTTGATCAGAAGGCAATAGGGGATTGTCTCAGACACTGGGCAGTATCTTGAGCATAGCAAACCTCAAAGCCCACCCCCACAGTGACATACTTCCTCCAACAAGGCCACACCTACTCCAACAAAGCCACACCTCCTAGTAGTGCCACTCCCTTTGAGAGGCATTTTCTTTCAAACCACCACACCCTCAAGTCTCTGTTTCTTCAGTTGTAACGAGACAAGCTCATTCAGACCACCTAACAGACTGAACTATAGTTCCCACTGGCTCTGGAGCCCGGCAACCCTCCCTTTCTCCCCTGCTCTGACAGGCTCTTTGGGGGGTCCTCATGTAACCAGAGTCATGCCTCCACTTGGCCTCGGGTCTGAGACCCAGCCCTGACTTTCTCCAATGCTATCTTAAGGATGCTGCTATTCTTGGCTCTGGCCTAGCATCTGCCTTGTCCCTCACAGGAAGCCTTTCCTCCTCAAGGCCCCAGGGATGGCCATTGCCCTCTCTGGGTACTGGCCTTTATGTTGCACCTGCTGGAGTAAGCACCCCTTACAGATAGCGCAGAGAGACAGAGGATAGTGGGGTAGCTGCAGAGCTCAGGAGCCCAGCCTACCTGGCTTGAGGTATTGTGACTACAGATCTGTGTAGGGATGCCCAGGAGACATCTTTACACCTATTATGTTTACTACAGGTTAGGGGACCAGTGGGGGAGGGGTCTTGGGTAAACATCTCTTGGATCCTTGTAATCACTCAGGTGATTCTGTCTCCCCCACCTTACATCCATGGTGACAGAGACCATCTCTGAAGCCAGACCCCTGCCATCCAGTACTGTTTTAACCAGACATCTTAGCAGGAAGCGGAGCTGGACTCAGAGCAGTGCTACAGGACACTGGTGAGGATGTAGAGCTCCAAGGCCCTTGGGCTGCTCTATATGGCCCTCTGAGAAGAAGCAGTCTTTACAGGACACAGGTGCCTTGCACACAGCTAGACATGGACACAGGCAGGAGGTGGAGGACATTAGCCAGCATGATAGAAGGCCTCATTGCTGAATTTCAATTTATCCTGAAGTACCTGGAATCACTAACAACTTCAGTAACTTTCAGTATGCATTAAACAGAAATGACACTGTCTACCTGTGAAGGGAGAAAGGGACCCACTGGGAGGCTGTCAATGGGCCCAGAGAAGGACAGGTTACGGCAGAGATAGGAAATGCATGGTCAAGGCAATGGGAACCCTGAATCTCTACACTCGGCTGCTTGGCCTCTGGAGCAGGGGGTGTGGTGATGAGCTTAGGGATAGAAAAGTCTGGGGACCAGGTGACCACCTGTGCATACTGAAGGATACCTTATGCCAGAGACTCTGTAGAGGAAGAGGGGAGAGGAGAGGGAGAGGGAGGAAAAGACTCTGATGAAGCCTCCCTGCTCAACCACTTCCCTGCCTCCGCTCCTGCCGTGGCTACCCAGTGCCCGGATGAACCGCCTCTACCGTCTGCATAGCCAGGGTTACATTTACAGTTTTCAACCATCGCTGGAGATCATGTCGATAGCCAGGAATTCCTCATGGGGTATAGAAGGAGGCAAATGAAGGCAGACAGCGTTGAGCTGTGGTGAGAGTTCTTTGAAATGATTCATTTTGCTGTTTTGAATTGACAGCAAACCGTCTCCAGACGGAGAACACCACATCTGCAGAGAGTGTGGTAAAAACTAAGAGACACCACGAGAATAACCATGGTGACAATCTTGCAGTTTGGATGCCATAAACAAGAGCCGTGTTTGCTCTGAAGCGGCAGCAGGAGAAGGCAAGCTACAACGACGATGACATAGAGACCATGAGAACGAGCTCTTCTGGAGTCTTTTAGAAAGAAAGGACAGGACCATCTCCCAGGGCTTATGACCAAACCCAAGGTTCTCTTTTCAATGTTATGGTGTGAGAGAGACTGAGGGAGGAAGGTTGGGCCCTTACTTCAAGCTCTTTGAGATCACTGTAGATTAACACGTTGTTGTAAGAAAAAGCACAGAGGTCCATGTGCCTCATACCTGGCTTCCTCCAATAATAATGTGTTGTACAGTTGTTGACTAAGTTCACCCCCAGGAAATGGGTGTTGATACAATGGTTCTGTTTTTGAAGAACTGAAGAACCTTTATTGAGATATAGAAAGTATCAGACACGTGTATAAGAGGTCTCAGGCGCCTGCTCAATAGAGACACTGAGACAGATTATTGCGTGTGAGGAGCTTATTAGAAAAATGAGCCCCATGGACAGACAGACGACAACACAGCAGGGATTCTGAAAAGTGTGAAGGCCCCAGCACCAGGACAGACTGCCTGGCTGTGGTTCTTCAGAGAGGAACTGGGAGCCCACGCGTCAGGAGCAGGTTGAAGGTAGGAGGTTGGCGGTTCTCTTCTTATAGCTCTGGGTTAAGGGGGTGGTTCCACAGCAGGAGTCTGTAGCCAGGCTCTCTGATTTCCAGGCAAGAGGTGAGGAAAGGGTAAGAAGCAGGATGTGTGGCCACCAATACTTCCTTTGATACAGACTTACTTCCCAAGGTGAGAAATCCAGGCACCTGGAAATGTGAAATCTGAGGACTCACAATGTCTAAATGGGGTGTAGGTATGTGTGAGAAGGGAAGCTGATACAGGTATTGTGGCCTGAGCAACAGTCTGGTCTGGATCCTAAAATTACATTCTAAATTGTATATCTCGAAAAAAAAATCTGAAGTTAAATTAAAGTGGTACCAGCCTTGTTCTTTTGGGCCACCAACCAGCTCCCAAATCATGACACAGAGACTTACTATTAGTTTTGACTGCTCAGCTTGGCTTAGGCTCATTTTTTGGCTAGCTCTTTAAGCTGAAATTACCCCGTTTCTCTTTATCCACCTTTGCCTGAGGACTATTCCCTTTCTTACTTCTGCAGGTCTTACTTCCACTGCTTCTCATGTCCAGCTGGCTGGTGTCTGGGTGGCCTCTTGCCCCGAGTGTGTTCCTCATCCTCTCCTCCTTCTCTTCTCTTCTCTTCTCTCAAGCCCAGATTTCTCCTCCTGTTTATTCTCTCTGCCTGCCAGCCCTGCCTGTCCCTTTTCCTGCCTAGCTATTGGCTGGTCAGCTCTTTATTAGACCAATCAAGTGCCTTAGGCAGGCAAGGTGAAACAGACGCAACACATCTTTTCATAACTAAACAAATGCGGCATAAACAAAAGTAACCCACCTTTACACAGTTCAAGTGATATTCTGCGGCATAAACAAAAGTAACACACCTTTACACAGTGAAAGTGATAGTCTGCAGCATAAACAAATGTAACACATCTTTGCCTAGTTAAAATAATATTCCACAATGTAAAGTTTGTCTTATGACAATTAAACAGGGAGGAAATACCTAGCAAGGAGTTCACATCCATGTAATGAACATGTTCACACATATGTGGTACTACAGGCCTGTAGCTCCTGCCCTTGAAGGCTGAAGCATGAGGATCAGGAGCTCAAAGCCAGCCTTGGCCACTGTTGTGACAAAACTTTCCCTGGAGAGACACAGTACACACGTCTACTCACCCTAATTGGGATCACACTTCTGACCAAAGTATGGATACCACCAAAGTCCAGCTTGGTGAGCAAATTAGTTTTATTGGGGTTACCTACAGGGCTTTGGGTGAGGGGTTACTTATAGGAACAGAAATGACTCAAAGACAGCTGCATCACCAAAGCCCACCCCAGCAGAGGTGACAGCTCACAAGGCTGGGGACCTGGAGCACACTGCACAGCCTGCCAGCAGCTCAAAGGTTAGAGTGTTCTTTCCAAGTGACCCAGTTGGTCTAAAACTCTTCCAGCAGCTCAGCTGTTTCTGCTTCTCCTGGGCAGCACTGGTCTGGGCTCAGAGTCTTGTTTGCAGCTCAGCTTCCTTTTGTCCCAAAGGGAAACTCTTCTTTTATTCTTTACTCTGATAGAGAGGGGCCTAGTGAATCTGCTCAGTTTCAGGGACTTCCTGAAGCTATTTTGACTTGCTTACCTTCCTGCTTAAGGAGCTTCCCTATGGGATAGAATGTTTCAGTCTCAGAAAAATACTGTTACACAACAGCTCCACAGGGAGTTTGTGCCTGGTGGGTGCTATTGGCTATGTGAGACCTTGTCTCAAAAACAAAAAACAAACAACAAAACAACAATAAATAAATAAAATTAAGAAAGCAAACAAAAATATCATTGTGGCCCTTGGGAATTGATGGCCTATAGAACTACAACAGAAATTACCACAAGATAGAAATGTCTAGGCATTTGTGAGGCAGTATTAGATGAACATACTAGCTAAGATAGGATCTTGTCAGGAATTACTGTTGTCTTGGTGGCTGTCTATTGCTGTGATAAAACACAATGACCAAGGCAACTTATAAAAGAAAGCATTTAATTTGGGACTCATGGTTCCAGAGAGTTAGCGTTTACGACCCTCATGGTGAGGAGTAAGGGACGATAGCATGTGGCCCTGGCAGGCCTTACCCTTCTCTCCTTACCTCTGCCTTGCTAAAACCCATTAGATTCCATTCCTAAAGCTAGCCACCAAGGTCTAGTCCCTTATTTGGCCACTTCCTCCTCCTGAAGCTGACCACTAAGGTCTGGTTATCGAAGTACTGAAGTCCAGCAATCAGAAGCCCCTTTGGCTCACCTAATTAACATGCCCAATTAAAATTAAACACCTCATCCTAACACGGGGTTTCCTCTTTACCTTTATAAACCGCCATTTGCTCATGTGCCATGTCTGTCTCCTCTCTGTCCAGAGTCAGTCCTTTGTCCCTCCTGGATAAATACCCTTTCACCCCTCCCCTATCCCCTTCTCCCTTCTCCCTATCTCCTTTACCATCACATCCTAGCCCGTTCTAATACAGACTTCCCCTTTTCCTCTTAAAATTACACCTGCAAGGTCATTGGCTGCTGTTTTTCTGCCAAAGCAGCCACTTTAACTTTTCTTCCTGCTTAATAAAGGATCTGTCTGTGAAAACAGGTTTTTGGGTGTGGTTTTTGCCTAATCTGGGATCTGGGAGGGAGCACCCCTCCCCGCAATGGACTCCCCCTCCCCGCTATGTGGGAGTCCCCTTCAGGAAGCATGGCAGCAGGCAGGCTGGCAAGGCTGGAGAGCAGTCACTGAGAGCTCACATCTAATTTACAAACACAAGGAGAAAGAGCTAACTGGCAATGGCATGGGTTTTTGAAACATTAAAGTCCACCCCAAGTGACCCACCTCCTCCAACAAGGCCACACCTCCTAATCCTTCCTAACCTGTTCCACCACACTGGGAATCAATACATGATTCAAATATATGAGACTATGGGGACCATTCTCATTTAAACCACCACAGGCGTGCCTTTTAATGTGTGTGTGTGTGTGTGTGTGTGTGTGTGTGTGTGGCCGCTTGCATGTATGTGTGAATATTATGTGTGAGTGTGATAAGGTTCTCTGTGGACGTCAGAGGACAGCCTAGGGTATCTGTCCTTGCTTTCTCTATCTTGTTATAGGGAAGGTCTCTTGTCACTACTGTGTATACCAGGCTAGCTCACCACTATACTGGCCCACAGCTTCCAGGAACTCATCTCCAGCTCCTATTCCTCCACAGGAGCATTGGAATCACAGACAAGCTATGCCGCATCCAGTGTTTCTGTGGGTTCCGTGGATCTAAAATGCCACCACCATGCTTGTGCACATGTCTACCCAGCCCTGATATGGCCTTTCTCACACCCCCCACCATTTTCTCCCTCCTCTGGGAGCTCACTGGCTCCTGCCAACATTGGATTATAAATTTCTTATGTCTTTTTATCAATTTATTCATCTGATAAATATTTATATATAACCATTGGCTGATTAGTTTTCTAGCTGTTAGGAAAGGAGGTGGGAACAGAAAAGTCCCCCAGGGAGCCGGCATTCCAATCTGCCCCTCCCACTTCATTTCATTTCATCATAATTGCTCTTGTTTGAGAGCCTTTTCCTCCCAGAAGGCGCTACAGACCTTCCAGAGGCCTCCTCCTGCAGTGAGTTTTCCGTGTGGCCCATCAGATCCTTCCAGACACATCTGACCCGTGCTCAGAATGCTCCCCACATTTCCATCATTTTGCCTGTGCTTGGGGTCCACCCCCCACCCCCCTCCCCCGGTCTCCCCTCCGCCTCTCTCTTCTCCCTTCGTCTTTCTCACTCCACGGTTGATTCTGGCTCCCTGGCCCTGCGTGAGTGCGGCATGTTTTGAAAGAGTCCTCCTCTGGCTTTTCTGCCTGCAAAAGTCCCTCTTATTGACCTTTTAGTGTAAACACAACCTCTGTCAAACGAAATAGAGAAACTCTCACTCAGCGGAGACGTGGTGTGCCGGGAGATGACCGAATGGCTATGTATGGATGTGTTCAATGTGCACCTGCTCTCCGTGCCGTGAGCAGACCTGTCTGTCTCAGTATTGTCTGCTTCTTAAAGCACACGGTGCCACTATAACGTGCCTACTGCCACCCTTTAGGGTGGGGCAGAGACGGCACTGAGTACTGTTTACATGTTTTATTAATTTTTTGGCTCAAATAATAGTCATTTAAATAAAACTTTTTTCAGTTACAAAAGACTAAAAAGGAGAGAATACCAAATCACCAAAAGGTAGACACTTTAGTTAAGGGTTGAGCTTATTGTCATCCTTTTCCTCAATACAGAGAGAAAGAGAAAGAGAGAGAGAGAGATCAAATATATTAAAATGAATTAAGCTTCTGGCACAATTATTGCATTGATTTCCAGAAAGGTCATGAGACCCATATGGAATATGAATGTGTGGGAGACTCAGCTCACCCCAGCTGGCCACTGTGGATGGCACATCAGTCACTACATCCAAGCCAAAGGTCTTGTCCCTTTGCTTTCTTTGATTCCTTGTCAGAGCCTGGGTTGTAGTGCCCATGCTTCATGTTTCTGCATTTGCTAAGAGTTTCTTTGCTGGTTACTTAAGGAGATGTTGCTGATTTTTTTTTTATTGTGTCCTCTGAACAATCAATAGTTTAAATCCTTCCTTAATCATGTATACTGTTCTATTTATTGGAGAAAAGATTCTTCCTGTCTGTGATTTGTGTGTGTGTGTCTGTGATTTGTGTGTGTGTGTGTGTGATTTCTATGTGTGTGTATGTGTGATTTCTGTGTGTGTGTGTGTGTGTGTGAGTGTGAGCGCACGCGCACGCACTTGTACTCACACCCACGCATCTTTCTCATTTTAATGTCTTCTATTGGTTTCAAACTAAGGAGGTCTTTATTTCAACCAGAGATGAGGAGTTATTCCTCGCCCTCTCTCTCTCCCTCTCCCTCCCCCTCTCCCTCCCCCTCTCCCTCCCCCTCTTCCTCCCTTCCCCTCCCCTCCCCTTCCCTCCTCTCCTCTCCTCTCTGTTGGGGAATATTCCTTTACATTGTGTGAAGATGTGTCACTGTGTGTTGTTGTTTTTATTACACTTTGCTCTTAGGGAGCCCTCCACCCGGCTCCCAGATAAATACAAGGAGGCTTACTCTTTCTTATGAACACCTAGCCTTAGCTTGGCTTATTTCTAGCCAGCTTTTTCTTAACTTAAGTTATCCCATCTATCTTTTACCTGTGGGCTTTTACATTTCTCTATTCTATATACCTTTCTTTACTTCTTACTTCATAGCTGGTTGGGTGGCTGGGTAGCTGTGTAGCTGTGTGGCTGTGTGGCTGTGTGGCTGTGTGGCTGTGTGGCTGGGTAGCTGTGTGGCTGGGTGGCTGTGTGGCTGGGTGGCTGTGTGGCTGTGTGGCTGGGTGGCTGGGTGGCTGTGTGGCTGTGCGGCTGGGTAGCTGGGTGGCTGGGTAGCTGTGTGGCTGGGTGACTGGGTGGCTGGGTGGCTGTGTGGCTGTGTGGCTGTGTGGCTGGGTGGCTGGGTGGCTGGGTGGCTGGCCTCTGGCGTCCTCCTTTCTTCTCTTTTTCTCACTCCTGGCTCTTTTCCCTTCTTCTTTTTCTTATTTATTCTCTCTGCCTACCAGCCCTGCCAGTTTCTCTCTCCTGACTTGCTATTGGCTGTTCAGCTCTTTATTAGACCAGTCAGGTGCTTTAGACAGGCCAAGTAACACAGCTTCACAGAGTTAAACAAATAAAACAAAACAGAATGTAGCACATCTTTACATCATTAAACAAATGTTCCACAGCATAAACAAATGTAATACATCTCCAACTAATATTCCACAGCAACTGTGATTGGTTTAATACAGAGCTGAATGGCCATTCGCTAGGCAGGAAGAGGTTAGGCAGGACTTCTGGGGACAGAGAGCTCTGGGAAGGAGAAAGGAGGAGTTGCCAGCCGGACGCAGAGGAAGCAAGACCTGCAGGAGAGAGGAGACGAATCTAGGCATGGGAGACACCAGAAGACATGGAGAGGAAACAGGAGGTGCAAGATGGAGAGAGGTAAAAAGCCAGGAGACAAAACACAGAGTACTACAAATGGGTTGATTTATGATATAGGAGCTAGTGGAACAAGCCTAAGCTATAGGCCGAGCTTTCATAGTTAATAGTAAGTCTCCACGTCATTTTTTGTGAGTTGGAACCCCAAAGAAAAACCCACCAACACCTCTCCTCTCCTTTTTAAGACAAACAAACAAATAAAAATCTTGTCTTTTTTTTTTTTTAAGACAAGCTGACCTGTGGTCTTTTCCTAGAGGTATGGTGACTCAGGTCCCCAGGCGCCTTCTCTCTTTCTGTTCTCCATTACAGAGACAAAACTTTTTAGCAAAGTGTGCGCTTGAGGGAAATAGGGGAGACATTCCATCCTAGACATCACCTATCTCTGAAACAGAAAAATCAGACTTTTTTAAACATTTATTTATAAGGGAGGGGGTTACCAGGGTGTAAGTAGGAACGTTGGAGAACAACCAGTTAGAGTCAGTCCCTCACCCCACCATGTGTGTCCTAAGTAAGCACAGACCTCAGGTCTCACAGCCAGGGCCTTTACCCACTCCATCTTGAAGCATTTTATGGAGTCTTGGATGCATAGGATTTCCCACACATTCTGGACCTAGCAGAGCTATTTGCCCCTAGGTCCCTTCTTCTAACAGATGGAGAATGGAAGGGTTTTGTCAGATTATCTCTAAGCTCTGACTCCTGAAAGCTTGTTAAGCACACTGTCCTGAAACATTCACTGCATTTTTGACTCTTTTCCTACATCAGAATGGATTGAATAGCAAATCCACAAGCTACTTGGATTTTTATTTGCTGTGTTTTTCCATGTAGTCCCAATTTCCCTGGCTGGCTGGCTGTGGGCAATCACAAGATTCTTTTATTCTAATCTTAATTACTAGTATTAACTCTCAGTTCACACATAACAGCTCACACAGTAATGTTATCTATGAATATGTCTATATGTAGGTTATAGGGTGGGTACAAAAGGGTTAAAGAGGCCTCAGAGTTCAAAGTGGCCTCACTGGAGACAGAGAGATAATACAAAGGCAGAGTCACTGATGGCGGGTAGATGAGATATTAATGAGCCCAGCTGGAGATCTGCTGAGGGGGGCAGAGAGCTGAGCTCAGAATGAAAGGTCACAGGGTTGAGCCAAGCCCAGAGAGCTAAGGCCCAGAGGTGCATAGCACCATATACTTTAAGCACAGGACTGGGGTCTGAAACCCTGGAGACAGTAGGGAGTTCTCTGCTGATGGGCCAGTTAGCTCACACACCCAGGGGTCAGATGACAGGGTGGTGGGTTGGCTCATCATCTATTACCTCTTTGTAGGGTCCTAGTAAGGATGCTGTGCACCTTGTCATCTGGAGTGCCCGGCCATTAATACATGGTTTTTCTGAAATGGTTTTAATACACCCATGTTTCTATATGTGCCCAATCCAGTTTAATAAGTTTATAGGCAGTGCCTCTTTTACTTCTGGATGAAGTCATTCAACACCCTGCATTCCCATGGCGATGCCTATGGACGTGATGAGGTGCAGGGTCAGCCTTCCTTTGCATCTGCAGTCACAGAATCAAAAGCTACGTGTGAATTGGATTCACTCAGGGCAAGGCAGCTTGAAGCTACTGTTTTTACACCACACGGGGGGAACTTAGAGCAGGGCACAGCCTGCTGTCTTCCTTACACAGAGGAATTCTGCCTGTGAAAATGGGAAAAGCCTGACGGCTGGGGCAGGATGGGGGTGGGGGACCTCTTTAGCCTACCTCCTTTCCCTCCATGGCTTCGTTGTGGATATGGTCACAGCAGCTCTTCAGCTCCAGCCATCACTTTGTGCCCTTTCTCACGGGTTTCTCCATGCTGTGCTCTGTGCCAGCCCTCTTGGGATGCACACCTGACTGCTGACTCTGATTGCTGGGAACACACCAGCCATCAAGGGCCTGCCATGGTGAACAGAATCCCCTTCAGAGCCCGTCAGAGCCCCGCCTGAATATCCTCCCCTGCAGTAAGTGACAAGGATCACTATCTTTTCTCTTCCATTCAACGGGTGCTGTAGCTGTCTGAACAGGACGTAGCCACAATGTGCTCCCTCAGCATGAAAGGTCGACCCCGCCTCAAGACACCTGGCAAACTATTTCTCCGGCTCTGCAGTTTGCCATCCCAAGTAGGAGGCTGTTCCAGGGGTTTTCCAGCAGAGAGGTGTTCCTCCCCGTCTCCTGAGATCTCTGACGTGACAGCATCACTGCATACGCTGAACCTCTGCTCATCCCCTGTGAGCTCAGGAGTCTGAGACCATCTATTCTCTGTGCCCAGCACACTGTCTGGGACAAGGAAGACAAGGAGAAAATCAAACATCTCGTTTTGCTGACTTCTACGTTGACTCTGGTTTCCCAGAACATGCTTCTCTGCTCCCAGCCTCTGCCTCTGCACAAGTGCCCAACTTCTAACTACACTCAAGTGTGAGCTCCTTTAAACACATTTTAGTCATTGAACAAACATGAGTCATTATAGAATCTGAGCACTGACAGCTTTACCTAAACACACACACACACACACACACACACACACCTGTGGGCTTGGGGAAAGTTACATCTGTACTAATCAGGGTTCTCTAAAGGAAAAGAACCAACAAAATGAATCCGTATTAAAAAGGGATTTATTAGGTTGATTTATACAGTCCAACAATGGCTGTCTTCACACTGGAGAGGTCTAGAACCCCGGAGGCTTCTCAGTCCAGGAGGCTGGAAGCCTTAATGGTCCCAATCTGGGGTTATCATTCCACCTGGAAAAGCTGAAGAAGCTGCAGTCTGATGCCAGCAAGGATGGCGGCGGCGGCAGCGGCGGCGCTCTCAGAGGTGAACTTGCCAACACCACGCACAGGCCAGCAGGCCAAAAGCAAAGGTGTTTTCATCAGACCTTCTTCTATCTAGGCTAGGAAGAATGCAACACCCACTTCCAGGATGAGTCGTTCTAGTTCAGTTAACCTCGTGGAGAAAACCCCTCACAGGAGTGCCCAAGGGCTTGTCTCATAGATCCCAGATCCACTCAAGCTGGCAGCCAAGGGTTCTTCACACACCCTTGCCTGTGCTTCAGAAGTCACGCTGTTTTGGAGTATGAAGGCAATGCCCTTGGCCTCAACAAGGTGAAATTGGCAAAGAGCATCCAAGCAGGGGGCAGCAGCTCACAATGGTGGGTGTACACATCAGAGTGTCTGTCCCAGGGGAGGGTCCTGAGTTCCTGAGTCACTGAAAGGCAAGACACCAGGTGTGACCTCTTTTCCAGAGGAGCTGGGTGGTGTGTCTCTGGCAAACAACTGCAGCTACCATAGTGATAGCAGTTATTTCTGGCCAAATGGCCAACACCAAGTCCCCAAGGAGATGCTCAGATCTCCCTTCAGGAGGACCTGCCACAGGTTAGACCATTCAGGGGAACCTGCCGGACAGACAGACACCTCCTGATGCAGAAATGTTGGCTCCTCCGAGCTGTTTGCCAGAAAGCTTCCCCTGACTGCATCCAACCAGTGACTGCAGCTGCAATGTCAGAGCAACTATTGTGCATCTTTGCCCAGGACTGTGACCTCCACTCCACCTCCAGCCAGGATTCACAGACTCTTCCTCCCAACTCCTTTCTGCTTCTCACTCCTTCCACTGGGGTCAAACTTGCCTCAATTCTGAGGCTTTCTCTAACCCACTCAGCTCCTCTCCCCATAACCTGTACAAGCATTCCCTCCAATAAAGCCCTTGTGCATCTAATCCCACCCTGGCTCCTGCTGCTCAGAGGCTGCACACAGAGGCAACAGTATTGTCCCGCTCACAGCAATCAGTATGGGAAAGCTAAGGTCTCAGACAACACGGGCCACTGACATCAAAGACAGCAAAGCCTGTTCATCTCTTAAATAGGGCTCGCCTCAGAGTTAGCGATCCCTGTCCCTGAGCCTACACGCTGGTCCACTTCATCTCCCACAAGAAGTTCAACAAAAAGCCAGACTTTGCTGTTTCGTTAACAAATTGTTCCAGCTAGTATTTCCTAAAAAGATGCCTGCCTGCCTTCTACCACAGGTCGTGGGACTTGGCCCTCCCTTTGTGGGCGGAGTCTGCAGAGGACGGTGTCTTCCAATCACGTGGTGCTTCCTTCATCCTCCCTGGAGTCTCGCATAGACATTGCCCTTTGGGGTTAGCTTGCAAATCTCTGGAGGAACCAGCCCTTCCACACCAAAGGGTTCATAGTAATCAACGCTGCATTTTTCACCAGGCCCACACAGAGATAGAAACCAACCAACCTGCGAAGAGGCCAGAGAAGCAAACAGATCCACAAGGAGCCCCGAGAGCCTCTGATGGGCCAGGCTCAGACAAACAGCAGATAAGCAGGGTCAGGGCGAACCGGGGCTCTAATCTGTGCTTTGATTCACTAAATCCTCCCAATCTCCCAGGATCAGCTACAAGGCTCGTGTAAGTCATTGATTTAGAGACTCTGGGCAGGAAGGTATCTGGCATTCAGAGGCGATTTCATAGAAAGGTACCACAGACTCATAAAACAATAAAACCAACAAAACGCAACATGGGAAGGGCCGGGGATGTAACTCACTCAGCCTCCTGGCACTGGTGTGGCGTGCACTACACACTGGGTTCGATTCCCAGCATGCTTGCCCCAAAGACTTGAAGATGCTAGGTCAGACTCGGGCGCCAATGAAGCCTTTGAGAATGCTCAGAAGGTACCCCCTCGCCTTCCCTACCCACCCCCCATCCCCCACACCCCACACCTCCACACCCCCGAGATCTAAGATCCCGGTTTCCTGATCTGCAAATTCTATCTAGGACAATATATGCAAGATACGTTGTTAAACAAAAAATAAAATACGTTGTAGGCAGTACCTTTAGTTTGTCTGGTTTTCCTTTCTATAGCATGTCTACAAATCAAAGTTCATTATCTGAGGAGAGTGATGTTGAAGACTTCAAGAGTCTTTAAGAACAAAACAGAAAACTTCTAAACTTGTAGAAGCCTTTTAAATAGTTAAAAAAAAAACTGCCTTTTAAGATAATAGTATCTGGGGCTGGAGAGATGGCTCAGTGGTTATGAACACTTGCTGTTCTTGCAAAGGACCTGGGTTCAGTTTCTAGCACCCACATGGTGGTTCATAACCATCTGTAACTCTAGTTCTAGGACATCTGACCCTTCTGTCCTTGTGGGCCCCAGACACACACATGGTACAGATACGTATATTCAGGCAAAATACAAATACATATAAAATAAAAATAAATCTTTACAAAAAAGATAATAGTATCTAAACAAGTGAACTTTCTGAAACAAAGATTCGTTTGTATGTGTGTGGTTGCCAAGACAACACAAACACACAGAGGCCAGAGAGGTGTCTGGTGTCCCTCCTGCACTCTCTGCCTATGCCATTTGAGGCAGGGTCTCTCTCTGAACCTGAGTCTTGTGTCTTTTCAATGAGGCTGGAGGCCAGCAAGTCCTAGCCACGCTCCTGTCTCCACCCCAGTTAAAGTTGGGGTTACCCATTTTTTTTTTGAGACAGGGTTTCTCTGTGTAGTTTTGGTGCCTATCCTGGATCTCACTCTGTAGCTCAGGCTGGCCTTGAACTCACAGAGATCTGCCTGGCTCTGCCTGCCGAGTGTTGGGATTAAAGGCCTGTGCCACTGGGTTACCCATTCTTAACCAACGAGCCATCTCCCCAGCATGAACCTTTTAAAAAGAAATAAATTTATTTTCAAAAACCCAAAACTAGGACTTGATCTTAGTCTCTGGTGACCTAATGATGTGGTAGTCAAACAGTCACATGTCCCCAGTGCTCAGCCATTCACCCTGGAGCCATGTCAAGGCAGAGCTCTGATTCTCAGTGACTTTCCACCTGCTCTTGACCTGCCCTGAAACTGCCTCTTCCCAGGGCCACCCCCTCCTAGATGCCAGGGCAGAGAACTCTTGAATGTCAGGTGACATCTACGCTGGCACTGGCTAGGCCATTCTGCAACCCGGTTCTGTTACCAGGTGCTGAGCTCTCTATAGCCCGAGCCCCCACATGGTTTGGAAAACTGGCTTATTCACTCATTATTTATTAATTCAGGCATTCACCGGGCAAATATTTATATAGTACCTAATGTGTTGGGGCATCTATAGAAACAGAAACGATCTCTAAGACTAAATAGAGAACACTAGGAGTCAGCATGCTCCCAGGGGCTGCTGGGTTGCTATGCTGAAAATAATATGAAAAGGGGCGTTTCTCCAAGAAAACCAAAGAAATGCAAATTAAAACACAGTGAAGTGACATTTTCACTTGTCAGTTATTAAAATGCCATGATAAAGCTCAATGCCAGTGAAGATATGATAATTTAAATGACTTTCTTTTCAAATATGCATGTGTGCCTGAGTGTGTGTGCTCGAGTGTATGGGTGTGCATTTCTGTGTGTATGCACCTGTGTGTATGTGTGTGCCTGTATATATGTGCATGTGTCTTTGTGCATGTGTGTGCCCATGTGTATGTATGTACCTGTCATGTATGTACCTGTTTTTATGTGTGTATGTATGTGCCTGTGAGGGTGTTTATGTGTATAGATATGCCCATGTACATGAGTGTGCCTGTGTGTATCTGTGTGGCTAAGTGTATGTATGTGCCTACGTGTGTGATTGTGTCTGCGTGTCTGTGTATATAGATATACCTGTGTGTATGTATGTGAATGTGTTTGTGTGTGTGTGTGTGCATGTTTGTGCATATGTGGGGGCCAGAAGACAACCCCAAGTGTCATTTTTAAGAACACCATCCACTTTCTTTGAGACAGGGGTCTCATATTGGCTAGGAGCTCGCTCTCAGATTTGGCTGGGCTGGCAGGCTAGGAAGCCACAGTGATCCTCCTGTCTCCACCTTCCAAGGGCTGAGATGACAAGAATGCATCGCCACATCCAACACTTGTGCATGGGTTCCAGGGTCCTCATGCTTTCCAGGCAAGCACTTCACCCGCTGAGCTCTCTCCAGCCCCGTTTAAACAATGCCTATCGAGTACACGGGCCCGGGCGTGAATACAGATGTGACGGACTCACTAACCAGTCCATATTCTTTCTCTTTCAAGGAAGGCAGACCACACTAGTTTGTCACGGCTGTGTAACAAATGACCACCAGTCTGGTGGTTTGAGACAGAAGCCATCTGTTAGCTCGTAACCTTTGGGAGGGCTCAGCTTGGCCTCTGCCTTGGGACTTCTGAGAGGAAGGTCAGTTGGCCGCCCTGGGGAGGAATCCAAGGTCAGTCAATTTGTCTCTTTTTTCAAAAGAAAAATTAAATTAAAGTTTCTTGTTTACATTCATGTATTGTGGAGGTCAGAGGACACCTTGAGGGAGTTGGGGCTCTCCTTCCACCTTGTGAGTCCCTGGGACTGAGCCACCTGGCTGGTTCTCAGTCAAATTCTTGGCAACCTGCATTTCCCATGGTTGTAGAACTATGGTCCCCATTTTCTTGATGACTGTCAGCTGGAAGCCCCAGGCTCCTGGAGTCTCCTCGGCCACCTGCCTGTGAAGCCAATCTTGCCTCAGACGTTAAAGCGGAAAAGACGGAACAGCGGGACTCTGAGTGACGTGAGTGTGGGGAGCAGCTGCCATTCCTTTACTCTCTGCTGTTGGAAGTTAATCCCACCCATGGGTTTCAGTTTCTCCCTGTCCCCGACAGAGAAGTGATAACCAGCCATGTCGCTGCCACCCCAGACAGCTTCCAGCTTTAAACAGCTCCTGCCTTAAAGCCTGGAAGCTGCAGCCGTTAACCAGAGGCTCTGCACCTTCCAAGGTGCTGTGGGCAGAGGCATTCCGTTTATCTCACACTGGGCAGAGGCATTTGGCTCACCCTGGGCAGAGGCCAGGCTATGGAGAGAAGAGGAAGTCTGGAGCCTGCGTCCTAATGTGAACGTGTGGAATACAACTGTGCAGGGTTAGGTCAATGAACAGTACCTCCTTCTCACTTCTGCAGGAGGAAAAAGGTCCAGTTGGCCACAGGACACTGATGTCACACTGATTTCCAGCACAGTAAGTATCCAGAGACACTTTGTTTTGGAACATGAGATTATCTCCTGAGGAAGTGTCCCTGAGATGCTCCCTCTGACACCAGCTTTCTGACCAATGATCCTTCCCACCGCCCTCTCTTTGTTTCTGCTCCACCCTTGAAACACATATACACATGCTTACACATAAACATGCACATGAGCAGACATGCACCCTCTTAATGTACATGCACACATTAAAGTCAGACTAACATACAGATACAGAAATACAGGAAGACACTCTCAGGTACAGGCAGACATGCCTGTACACATGCACATAGACACACCCATCTAAAC
>CABHPH010156939.1:0-17290 GCA_902168325.1 Peromyscus nudipes
GGATGAATGACAGCTGCCAGGGCACTGTAGAGAAGACAGAAATCAGGGAGCAGCTTGTGTGGAAGCTCCTTGGGATCCTTAACACAACACAAATGTTAAGCTTCCCTACAGGCAGATCATCCACAGAGATCTGAGATCTTTAAAGAAATGCAGGGTATGTAGAGTGAGTAGAAAATTTCTTAATAAAAAAAAAAGATAAAAAAGAAAAAAAATGCAGATGATGAGCGTCCCCTAGACCAGGAAGCCATGGAATTCTTTATTCTATAGTGTTCATACCGGTTCTCATTTAAATCTCTGGTGTTAGTAGCATGTGAAAGCATAAACATGCTCTGCTCTGTGCTTCACTTCCTGTGCAGCACTCAGCACATGGCATGAAACAGCCACACTTTAGTGTACAGGACACTTGCTGTTAGGGTCTTTTGCCCAAATATAAGATAACATGAGAATTTGGAATGCTTGTGAAACAGTCTAAGTTAAACTGCCATGTTTTGCTTATTATTTGAATTCTCCTTTTACACATCTTCAATTTGTGATCAGTTTTATTGGGGCATAATCCATCCCATATCCAAAAACATATGATTCAGCTTTTCATCACCCCAGGGCAAATAGTTACCCCACTGTTTCATGATTGACAACTAGCCCAGAAAAAAAATTGTTCCTAATATGGACTGTGGTGGTATTGTGTTCCCCAAAATATTGTACACCCTAATAAACTTATCTGGGGTCAGAGACAGAACAGCCACTAGATACAAAGACTAGAAAATGGTGGCACTCACACCTTTAATCCTAGCACTCCAGAGGTAGAAATCCCTCTGGATCTCTGTGAGTTCAAGGCCACATTGGAAATGGCCAGGCAAGGTGACACACACCTTTAATCCCAGGAAGCAAGCCTTTAATCCCAGGGAGTGGTGGTAGAAAGCAGCAAGATATATAAGGCGTGAAGACCAGAAACTAGAAGCATTTGGCTGGTTAAGCTTTCAGGCTTCTAGTAGCACAGTTCAGCAGAGACCCATTTGGATGAGGACCCAGAAGCTTCCAGTCTGAGGAAACAAGACCAGCTGAGAAGTTGGCAAGGTGAGGTTAGCTGTGGCTTGTTCTGGTTCTCTGATCTTCCAGTATTCACCCAAATACTTGGCCTCAGGTTTGATTTTATTAATAAGACCATCTAAGATTTCTGCTACAATGGACAGATTAGATGGGAGAGAAGGAGGAAAACAAATATGGAAGTCTGTGTGAGGACTGAGATGGACTTTAAAATCCTGAGAACTCACTGGGGAGGGCACATGCATGAGGAAGACCCTGGTCCTTTATGGATGCAAAGGATATGAAAAGATGTCCAATGGTAAGGGAGGTTGCAGGATGGGGAAGCAAAAGCTTCCTTCACTGGTAGCCAGGTTCTACATAGAATTAGTCTGCATAGAATTAGTGATGTGTTTGTTGCTGCTAACATTGCTGCTTCTACTGCTATCTGGGGGTAGACTTAACAAGTGATCTTTTTCAAACTGTAAAGTAATATATATTTATAATAACTATTGTCAAAGGTAAGTACATAGACTTCAGAGCCAGGAAATGTGGATTTAAACTTTGACTCAACCATTTATTAGAGCTGTCATCTTCAGCAAACTCTTTAACACTTTATAGGTAAAATTCCTCATCCATACATTAGGATAATGATAGAAAACATTCGAAAGAAGTTTTGGGAATGAAAATAATTGATGTTTATTAAACATTTGCAAAGTGTAACATATTTACAGCACGTGCCAGATAAATGGTTGTTGTGATTAGCTGTGTTCTATTTTGTAGTTGTAATAAGGTTTTCACTGGATTAATAGCTGTTTTATAGTTTAGTGTATAACCTCTCACAAAATGTTTTCATGCATGGACAGACATATGATTATAATAGTTCATTTATTTTATTTTCAACAGTAGTGGGCTCACACGCATCTTCTGCAACTTTTGCACTTTTAAAGTGAACTTTATTTTTAAAACAATTTTCTTTAAAAATAGTTTTAACTTATATTTATTACTATTATTGTGTGTGTAGGGGGGTTATGCACTTATGGAGGAGACAACTTTGTGGAATTGGTTTTTTCCTTTCCATGAGTTCTGGGGGTAAAACTCAGGTCATCACACTTTTGTAGCAAGCCCTTTACCTGGGGAGCCATCTTGTGGGTCCCTATTGTACCTTATACAGTATGTAGTGGGAACCTCTTTTGAAAGATGTGCATACTGTTTCAACAGTGGGATAGTGGTATCACCACATCTATTGCCTATTATCTAATCTTTATTCTTTGTGTGTGTGTGTGTGAGAGAGAGAGAAACAGAGACAGAGAGAGAGAGACGGGGTGGGGGGAGAGAGCGCTGAAGTCTAACTAGATTAAAATACTTATATCTAGGACACATTTTAAATCAAGACCAGAAAGAGGGAACACACTCAAGAGAAGAGTAGAAATGGAACTGTCAAAAGTGCTTCAGAAGAAGCACATTAATATCACAGTCCTTCCCCAGCCTTTGCTCTGGATGAGGACAGAGAGAAAGTTTCCTCTGATAGAACTCTGAGTGGCTTGTCTATGAGTTTTGGATCTGAGCTTATCGAATGTTTAACAGTTAATTATTACGCCCTAAAACTGTCCTGGGAACTAGGATACAGCTATGTTTAAACATCAAATAATGAGCCTCTTTTCTCACGACACTCCACTTCTAGTGGGGGAGGAACACACAGAGCTGCAATGTGTCATTTCAGATCCTCAAAGGTGATGAGTGATATGGGGGAGATGAAGCAAGGAGGGGTGCTAGTGAGAGCCCAAACTCCATGATGATTTTAAATAAGAGACAAAGAAGGGGTGACTATTAAGCAAGAATTTGAAGGGCTGAAAACACAGGTAAGTGGTTTTTAGTGGAGAAATCGGTTAGTGGGAAGCTGGGGCCCAAATGGGCAAACTTCATTTAGGTTGAGGAAGGTCAGTGGCCAGGAAAGGAGATAAGAGAACTGCAGGAAAGGATAGCATTGGAGAGACTGTGGTGTCTTGAAAGGGTCTTAAGCATGCATACGTAGTATAAGACAAGAACATTAATACATTTTAAACGTTTTGAAGTTAAGCATATACATTAAAACACTGAGGCCAACCACTCAAATATGTGACATTTCACAACTCGTGGAGACAAATGGAATGAGAGGGAAAACAAGCAATCCATAGGAGGAGAAAAAACAGACAGTCAAGAACAAGTATAGGGTAGTCACTCCAGTCACGAGAAATCAATACCCGCAACCAACTGAGTGTTTAGAAATCTGTGTGCTGTCCACACAAGTGAACCAAGCACATGGGAAAGGTAAGAGTGAACTTACTTTGTAAATGCTATGCAAACAGCGGTTGGGAGACAAATAATGTGGCTATTTCTGTATTGGACTAAACAGACTACAGGGTAAAATGAGAACAGGCACTGCATGACATTAACGTGTGCTGTTGATCGGGAAGACAGGAAAATCCAAGCTCCATGTGAACATCAAAATACGACGTGACATCACAAGAGACCACAACATCACAACACAATATGACATCACAACACGACATGACACCACAACATGACACGGATCACAATAAGACATGACATCACAACACGTGAAGCAAAACACTTGAAAACTGTGTGCAGAATTAGACAAACCACGCCAGCCATGATCTGTAGCGTTGAGAACACAGTGCAGTACCCGGGCAGGCCTGCCAGGGAAGAAAACATTTCCAACAGGCACTCAGAGATATGGCTTCTTCCCAAGGCCTCATGTAACCTCTCTGAAAATGTGCCATACTCTAAGTCATAAAGTTTCAAAGAACTGGTAAGTAAGAACCACAACTTCAGTGAAATTAAGGTAGAAATTAGCAAAACTGAATGGCTAATATGCTTTGGAATTAATATTAAAACTCCCAATTTACTAATTGTGATAGAAAAAAAAATTAAAATATGGGCCAGAGGATGGCTCAGTGGGTAAAAAGTCTCATCTTGTAGCTTAATGACCTGAGTTTCATTCTCAGAAACTATGTAGAAGTGGAAAGAGTTGTTCTCCAACCTTCAAGTACACTCCTTGGTGCACACACCTACACATACATCATACACCACACACACACACACACACACACACACACATACACACACACACACACACAGAGGCATACACACATCACACACTAATAGTAAATGTAATTAGCTATGGACAAGACATTGTCATTTTAAAAAATAAATATGTGTTGCTTCTAAAGACAAGGAAAATCCTACATACCAAAACATGTATAGTGTAGTTAAAGCAAAACATATTGAAAATGCTTAAATTCATGTATAAAAAAAGCAAGGGGGCTTCCCCTTCAGCATGCAACTAGAGTGGTGCATCTCTCAACTGTCATCAGAAAGGTTCTTTTGCAGTAAGTGGGGACTTATACAGCAATCTGGTCAACATATAGAGAGTAAGAGAGAGTAGAGAGCTCAGCACTAAACTGGACATCTATATCATGCTGCTTGTCCCCAAGGCTCTGGGGTCATCACAGAACAGGGGACAGAAAGGTTGTAAGAGCCAGAAGGAGTGGACATCGGGAGTGAAACATTATTTGCAGGACATGGCAGTCCTGTTGCACACATGAACTCACAGTGGCCATGACTATGTGCCCAAGACCTACTCAGGATTGATCCAGATGAAATCCGAGTATGGATGGGGAGGGGCTTATGAAGTTCTACCTCTACCTGAGTAGCCACAGGCAATTGATGGCCAGTGAGGGAGGGAATTTTAGCTCTATTCCCGAAAGACACTATTTCTTAGAGCCAGCTATTGTAAACAAGATCAATGCACCATATTTAGAAATAAAACTCTGAGTTTTAATAAAATAAAAATAGAGAATCTTAAAAGTACTGGAGAAGAAAAGACCTGCAAAGAAATAACAATGGGATCCATGAGTGAATGATAGGAAAGAGGAAAATGCCTTCGAGGGGTCAAGAGAAAAGAATTACTGCCCTAGAACTGTGCTTAGCAGGAGTCTCTCAAGGATGAAGAGCCAATAAACATTCATTTTATCAACAAATATCCTCATGAAAGGAAATCTGAGAGGTTTTCCCTCACAGAGCAAAAGCTTTCATGGGGAATATTGAAATGAGAAAGGAATCTGAAGGGAGAAGGAACGTGAACAGGAGGAGAGAAATAAGAAGCTCTTGGTCAGGGTTTCTATCGCTGTGATGAAATATCATGACAATAGCAACTTGGGGGGCAAAGAGCTTATTTTTGGCTTATGCTTCCACATAACAGTTCATCATCAAAGGAAGTCAGGACAAGAACTCAAGCAGGGGAGGAACCTGGAGGCAAGAGCTGATGTAGAGGCCATGGAGGGATGTTGCTTACTGGCTTGCTCCACATGGCTTGCTCAGCCTGCTTTCTTATGGAACCCAGGACCTAGCCCAGGGATGGCACTACCCACAATGGGCTTGCCTCTCTCACATGAATCACTAATTTAAAAAATTCTCTACAGGTTTGCCCATAGCCCGATCTTATGGATGCATTTGCTCAACTGAAGCTCCCTCATTTCAAATGACTCCAGCTTGTATCAAGTTGACATAACTAACCTGCATAGAGGTTAAGAAAGGGCCAAGGGTGATGGTGTGTGCACCTTTAATCCCAACACGCTGGAAGCAGAGGCAGGTACATCCCTGTAAATTCAAGGCCAGCCTGGTTTACATAATGAGTTCTCAAAAACAGGAAGCGGCTAGAGAAATAATAAATTGACAACATTTTCTCATCCTAAAATATATATATTTTTTAATCCATAGAGCAACACAGTGCAAGGAAGTGACATGCTGAAACATATTATGGAGAAACTGCCAAAACTCTAAGGATAAAGAAGTGCTTCTAGGAGCATCTTGGATAGATAATTCAGAGGGGAAAAGATTTGATCTTGGCCCCTTGAAGTTTATATTTTAGGGTACAAGACCACCTGTTTTCAAACATAAGGGAATTTGGACAGTAGCTACCTTTTTATTCTCTCTGAAAATATTCCAATAATAAGAATTTCACTTAAGTAAAAATTAATCCCCAAATGAAAGTAGAGTAGGAAGCTAGAAATATTAAGAGGAATGCATTTCAAAGTGTAATCGAGGGACTGGAGAGATAGAGGATTGCTCTTGGACGCAGGTTCGATTCCCAGTACCCACATGGCACACAACCATCTGTAACTCTGGTTCCAGATGATCTAACACCTTCTTCTAGTTCCCCATTGGTACCAGGAATTCCTGTGGTATGCATGCTTACATTCAGGCACAACAGTCATATGCATGCATGCATAAATGAATAAATCCTATTAAAAAAATAAGGTGGAGAACTGGGTTTGGTGGTATACACCTTTAATCCCAGCCCTCTGGAGGCAGAGGCAGTGGGATCTCAGTGTTTAAATCCAGTCTCAAAAATAAAAAATATGTGGGTGGAGGAGTTTCCTGACATCAGCCAGTGGCCTTGACATGCATATCACAGGTAAGCACATACACATGAGCATACATATACTACGCACACAAAAACATGTACACACTACTCTAAACGGCAACATGATCACTTTTCTCTGGTGGTGCACATAGCACTTTCCAGTACTATAAAAGCCAGCCAGTAGGGATGGTCTCCATGTTTCTCCATGTTCTATGGTTCAAGTATGTGGTGTCTTCAGCAATATGGTCTTATCATGGTCTAAAGGATTACCAAGAGCAATGGTGATAGTCTGTGACATTGGGCATCAGCAGGACCCCACTGGACAGCATCTCCAAAAGAAGTAACCCATTCTTGGCACTGGGCTTTATTAGTTAGAGGTTTAGTAGGAGCACTATTGCTCCATTGATAGGGTGACTCCATTTAAATGCTGACAAGTGCTAATTATACATTCTAAAGGTCTTGAGTCTTAGTTACCTCTCCATCTTTCCCATATTCCCTCTTCTATGTTGACCTCACACCCTCACTCTATTTAACCCATCCTCTTCCATTATTTCCCCCTTCGCCCTCTCTGCCACTGCATTCTATCTCCTCTCCCTTGAAAGACACCTCCATGGTCTCTTTCTAATTTCCTTATCTCTATGGGGAATTGTCTTAGTTGGGGTTTGCATTGCTGTGACAAAATACCATGACCAAAAAACAAGTTGAGGAGGAAGGGGTTTATTTGGCTTACACTTCCAGATCATAGTCATTCATTGGAAGAAGTCAGGACAGGAACTCAAGCAGGGCTGGAACCCAGAGGCATGAGCTCATGCAGAGGCCAGGAAGGGGTGCTACTTACTGGCTTGCTCAGTCTCTTTCTTCTAGAACCCAGGACCACCGGCCCAGAGGTGGCACCACCCACCATGGGCTGGGCCCTCCCCCACTGATCACTAACTGAGGAAATGCCTTACAGCTGGATCTTATGGAGGAATCCCCTCAAATGAGGCTCTTTCCTCTCTGATTACTCTAGCTTGTGTACAGTTGACACGTAAAACCAGCCAGCACAGTAATCACCAATCTTACCCATCTGTGTGAACCATGGGAGCTACAATAACGACCAGCCTATCCAGACCTGTGCACTGGTGCAAGAATAGTACGGATGTCACGGGAGTAACTCACCAGTTTCTAGCTGGATTTCAGGCCAGTTCCACAAAATGAAACCCATCAACTGACACTGTCATCATGGACGAGAACCTGTGGCTAGACAGGTTATAGGCTCTAAGAGAGAGACGACGACTATTATTCTGATAAATGGACATAGGATTAAACTGACTCCTCATGGCTATCATCATCATCATCGTCATCATCACCACCATCATCACCATCATCATCATCATCATCATCATCACTGTTATCATTATTTTGTTTTTTGAAAACAGGGTCTCACTATAAAACTCTGGATGCCCTAGAACTCACTATGTAGAGCAAGCTGTCCTGGAACTCACAGAGATCAACCTGCCTCTACCTCCCAAGTGGGGTTAAAGATATGCACCACTATGCCTGGCTGTAATAACAGTCTTATCGGCATAGATGAGTGCATCTCTCAATTCCCATCATAGAAGCTTCCCTTTGCAGTAAATGGTGAATATCACAGTGATGTACAATTGGTCAAAGTTCAGCAACTGTGGAGTGCTCAGCCCTACCTGGGACATCTATATCACACCCTCTTTTCCCACACTCGTGGGATCATTATGGAAGAGGGGGAAGAAGAGTGTAAGGGTCAGAGGTTATTTTCTGTTTTTCTAGTCTATTTTATTATCGTATGCCTGTCTTTCTGGCATGCTTTCAATTAGTTTTGAAGTGAGAGAACTCAACTTTATTCTAATTTTTCATGATTGACTATGTCTACACCCCTTTCAGTGGACGATTTGACAAAATTTTACCTTTATGCATTGTATGCCCCCAAATCAATAATTCTTCGAAATTAATTGATTTCAACTTAGGCAGAAAATAAAATGTGAAATTATAAGCCAAAGTTACAATAGAAAAGAATAGTTGCCAGGATCAGTGAAGAGTTCTCTTTGCACTTTTTAAAAATATTTATTTTTTTGTGTATGTATGTATGCGGTATGTTTGCAGGTGTCTATGGAGAACAGGAAAAAGCACTGGGTCCCTTGGAGCTCTCCACACGGTTCTATGCCACTGGAGATGAGCACTGGAAATCAAAGTCAGGTCCTTGGGAGGAGCAGCAAGTACTCTTAACCCCTGAGTCATCTTGTCACCATACCCCCTAAAGAGAGTTACACCTTCACAGGATGAAAACGATTTTGGCAGTGGGTGCTGGTGATGTTATACATATTAGGGACATATTGAACACCATTGAACTATATGCTTAAAATGGTTACGATGTTAATTTATATAGACGTTGCCAGGATTTATTTTTAATCAAGGGAAATAATGAGATCATAAGATAGAAAGAACAGAGGCATCCAAGGTTTTCTGGATATATTAAAATTTCCTCACAATTTAACATTTAATATAGTAATTGAAAAGGAGGAGGTTTCAATGTCAGAAGCTGTGCTTTAAAATTCAAAATGATTCTGCGTTGAGTCTGGCATGCAGCGATTTAAACACAATAGACTGTAATCTTTAAAAATAATGTCTTCTAGGATTTCTAAACACCACATGGAGAGGGAGGCTTATAAAAGTGGAGATGTGAGGTATAAACAGAGTAAGCCATATAACCGAACACAGCTTTGTTCCAGATATCACCCCGGTGAAGAACGACCTTCATAGTTAATTGCATTCTTGCGTCTCGGCTGTTCCACTGGACCTCGTGTGTGGCTCACTTGACTGACAGCCTTGAGCTTGGCTTCTTTCTATCACACACTGTGTGTGCTACGTCAAGTTTCCTGGCAAAAATGTTATTCCAAGGTAATGTGTGTAATAAAAAACATTCTCTTGGTGTCCCAACAACATTACTTTTGATGGTACTGTCAGAATGATAGTCACGTTGATTAATACTCACCTGCCAACTCAAACACACGCATCCTGGGTAAGAGGAGTCACGCACACCATCTCAGCCTTACAAAATGTAAAGATGAGTGTGACCCCTTGGTGACATTCAAGACAAAACGTCAACAAATTGCTGAAGGAGGGTAAGTTGGGTCTGAGAGTGATAGCAATTTTAATACTTCCTACAGTTTTCCCCTTCCCCATAGGTTACATTTCTTCCCACCATCTCTTTCACTGCAGCAAAACATGAATAATGTAAAAGTCACTGTGTTGATTGCTTTGAAGTGTGCAGTTTGGCAGCATCAAATGTGTTCCATTATTGTGCAATCATTACTGCTGTATGTGTCCAGAACATGTCCATCTTCCCAAAGTGAAACTCACAATGCCTCATTCTCCCTTCTCCCCCACAATGCTGCTTTTCATCTCTACAAGTTGGACTACTCTGGGTACTTCATGTTAATGGGGTTGTACAGCATTTGTCCTTTGGTACCTGGCTTATCTCACTGAGCACAATGTCCTGAAGGCTCAACTATGCTATAGTGTGTATCAAAAGCCTTACTTTTCAAGGTTTAGTAATATTCCATTGCATGCACACACCATATTTTATTTATGAAAGCAAGCTAAAATTACTTTTATTATATTAAATCATTGTACATTGTTACTCCCATTATAATTTTCATAATAATTTGTGCAAGTCTGTAATGCACACTATTTTCAAGTATTTGGGTTTTTTTATTAAGAAATTTTTTCAAGCACTCTGGAGGCAGAGGCAGGCTGATCTCTGTGAGTTTGAGGCCAGCCTGGGCTACAGAGTGAGTTCCAGGAAAGGCACAAAGCTATACAGAGAAACCCTGTCTCGAAAAATCAAAAAAAAATTGGTATTTGTTAAGGACCAACTTTGTAAATATTCATTATATCTAATCTTTTTTACACCTAAAAATGGAATATTATACTAATTTTAGTGATGAAGAAGCAACATATACATGCAAGTAGAATTTTCTGATGATTCACAGATTACGCTGAAGAACTGGGTTCTAACCAGATGTGCTGAGTTGTGCAGCTGGAGCTCTCTCACCCTAACCCCTGACTGGCAATGCTGCGATCATGGTACACTGTGCATATGCAGTAAGATTTTGCTGGGCAGAGATATGTACAGGCCAGTGCTGGCAGTGCCACTGACTGGTACATGACACTGGCCAAGCCATATGGTGTCACTAAATTGTCTCCTTTCTAGAAGAGAACTAAGAAAAGCTGGCAACAGCAGTAATAAAGAGGTATCAGTCTAATTACTAGCTCTCCCTTCCAGGATGGACACGCTTACTCCTTACCTTTTAACAGAAAGGAGTGGAAACACACAGAGGTTAAGTAATTTGTCCAGTGTCTCACTGCTTTAAGTGGTGGGGCCAGAATTTGAATCTGAGCCTTTTCATCTGGCTTCAAATCCTTCCTTTTAGCCACTACTCATTGCCTGGTGCTTATGGGAGGTGAGATAGAGCATGGAAATCACATTGCCCACGTCTGACACATAGATAACCCTCCAAAAAGAGCCACTTGTTCTTCATATTACTTGTCATTGGTTCTGAATGGCCTAGATGGCCCTTCCCCCTCCTTCCACCTGGGAAATAGCCCAGGGACAGAAGGCGCTGATTGTACGTCTAGCAGGACATTTCCCTGGCAGCTGGGAAGAGCAGAACTATCAAGGACTACTACCAAGGCAGTTGAACAGCGGGCCTAATGTGCACATCATCGCTCAGACTGAATCCAAATGAGATGGAAATTCGCCTCGACTTGTCATTTGCAATACTGTAATAATGACTGACTTCTAAAACCCCAATTATCCCCATCTATTTCAAGGCCCAATCACAGTGCTAAGAAGGTTCTGAGAATTCACAGAGAATCTTCTCCTTCTCAAGAAAGTTTAGCAGCAAATCAGGAAGAAGGCTGCCCTGCTGGGGTAGCATTTACCATTACTCTTAGAATTCTAGGTGGTTATTCATTTAGATTAAGGTCTCTTGCTGCTATAAATTATTAATGATTGCTAATAAATAATCATGGACTTTTATGTTCATAATTATGCCACTTAACCCTTAGAAAGAAAAGTTATAAGTAGTAACTTCATATTCTGACCTTAAAGTTTTGTTCAATGCCATTATGTAATGACAGCTGCTGTTAGTAGCACCTCTGGACCGCTGATAATAGAGAGGGCGGGGGCATGCATAGCTCTCAACAGCTACTTATCAGACAACGCATACAGTCACTAACTTGATTTCAGAAAAGAAGGATAATATATCAAAAGTACCTAGTCCCAAACTAATTTATAATTTTTCATAACCGTAAATGTATTCAGAGATACATAAAATCACTAAGTATCAGAATTTGGAGTTAATAATTTTATAAATTTTCTAGTTTGGAGAGTTAAAGAAATTTCGTATCTCATTCAAGATCAATTTAAAATTATCTATTGGATTTGAGTGGGTTCTGTTATATATGTAGTAATGAATAATGCAACAGCACTTACTGTCAGGAAATGGGTAATCTAGAGGTAATGATGGGTTGTTATTAAAGTTGCTGGGTAAGTCAGCATTTTCCCTTTGCTCCCTAAAACATACAGTGATATCTATGCACTTCCCTTAATAATCAATTTTTACATTTCCCACAAATTAGTTGCGTACAGCAGCAAACCTGACTGCATGGCTGCATTTTTTATTGCAATTACATTAACTTAACTAAACACACATAAATTGGCAAAATATGTGAGTGTGAGAACATGTGTGTTTCTATAAAAACTGATTTAATGCTTTGAAACAATTTTCTAAAGTCAAGTTGCCAAGCCGCTACTGCTATATTAGAATTTGGATGAGACAAATAAAAAAGACTAAGAAGAAAATGATTCTAGAATGATCCTGCAAACCAATCACGTTGCAATTTAAAAACAACAGCCAAAATTGGGGGAAAAAAACAGTGTACAGATGATAATTACCATACACTGTGACCTGGGCTAAAAAGCCTAGCATAGCCTGGAAGCCATGCTCTTCAGAGGTAGCTAGGAGAGAAGAAACATGCCATTAGCTAGAGGAGTGGCATCTGTAGAGCTTGACTGAAGATCAAGATGGGAAAACAGCTTCATAGGAGGGAAGTAAAATGTTAGTGGGCATGAGAAGATACTAAGTCTGCAGAGGCTATCATGGGACAGATGCTAAAGGCATCCTTAAAAAAAATCTCAGACTTTTAAGAATGGTGAGTGCTAACTAGTTTTTGGTTTCTGTGACAAAATACCCAAGGAAAACAACTTAAAGCAGAAATATTTCTTATGGTTATGGGTCTGTCTCAGTTCATAATTAGCTCATTGCATCCTTTCTGGGCCTGTAGGCTAAGCCAATGGCAGAGGAGCATGGTAGGGCAGGGATACCCATCCCAGGGCAGCCAGGAAGCAGAGAGAGGGACTAGAAAGAGCCAAGGACAAGATACCCCGTGACCCACCTACCAGCAATCAGGCTTGCCTCACCTCCTATTAATAATGGCATCAGATTATGATGCAATAAATGGGTTAATTCCTCAGTCAAGTCAGAGTGCTCAGGATCCAGGAACCTCTTAGTGACTGGTTCTACCAGCTGGGGACCAAGTCTTCAACATTATACCTTTTTGATAGGCACTTCATATCCAAACCATAACAATAGGAGACCATTGGAGAAAGCAGTGACATAATTAGGTTCTTTTAGGAAGAAATTAGCGTGGACCTTCAGTCAATGCAGGCTAAAGGAGGGGTGGAGCCAAAGCTTAGATTTCTGAGTTGATTGGCTGGATAGTGTGACCGTAAAACCAAACAAGGAAAAATAGAAAAATAATGAGGAGGAGAGAAGATGGTCGTTGTACCTAGTTCTCTGCTCTACTTACAGAACAAAACTAATTCCTAGAAAATGTAAGTCCAGATTGGAGAGATGGCTCAGTGGCTAAGAGTATTTGCTGCTTCAACAGAGGACCAGGGTCTGGTTCCCAGCATACACATCAGCTAGCTCACAACTACCTGCAACTCCATTTCCAGGGACTCCAATGCTCTCTTCTGCCCACCTTGGACATCAGGCACATATGTGGTGTACATATATGCAGGTACTTACATATACACATAAAACAAAAATAAATGCATTTTTTTTAAGAAAGAAAGGAAAAGAGTAAGTTATGTAAGCGACAGAGGCAGAAACTGAGGTCAGACCATCATCTTCTCCACCAGCATCAGCATCAGCATCAGTCTATTTCTCTTTGTCCCTACAGAGCAAACACCTACTCATTATTGAATCTGGAGCTTTATTCCCATTAGAGCCTCGCCACCTCCCCAGATATGATTACAAATGTTCTTTAATCCAGGTCTTATTTCATACCCTTTCCCATGCTTGCCACACGCCCACAAAAAAACAAAAACAAAATAAACAAAAAACACTTGGCTCAGGCTTGTATTGAACCCTATGGACATAATTTTCACACGGTAAATCTTTTATCAGCTAATGGAAATCTGACCCACAGAAAGATGAATGGAGCAAGCCTTCTGTGAAATAGGTTGAAAATAATTGCATGTCAGGCAGGTTTTGGAGGGAAGCCAGGGAGGTATGCAGTGAAAATATGGAAGAGCTGGAACCCCACTGCTCCAAATTTGAAAGCTCAACTGTTGGGGCAGGGAAATACTTTCTCCTCACTCACAAGGCTTCTAATTTATTTCCTCTGACTTCTAATTGCTGCAAAAGATAGCATTGTGGGTTTCTAAAAGGAATTAAGCAACACTTACAGGCTTGAAAAATACCAAAGTACCATAGGTTTGAACTTTGAGGCTCCAATAGTGATCAGCATAGCACAGCCAGGATAAATTAGGAGCTAAATGGGTGGGCACTTTTTGGAAATATCTTTATTTAAATTCCTAAATGAGGAAAAAAATGAAAACTGACGCTCTAAGTTCTGAGTAGAGTGAGTGCTCAGATTGGTAAATCTTGTCTGTATTCATTTTCCCCATTATATGTATCTTATTGTTGAATGTATAGAGTTTTGACTGGATGGGACACTGATTTTTATCCACATATTCATTTATTCAAAAAATATTTATTGAATACCCATTGTGCCTGAGAGTGGCTCTTAACTTGACAATTTTTCATGTCCTCTAAAGAAATATTTGTGTCTGTTTTGGTTGTCCTAACAGAGAGGCATGAAGAAGAGCTTCTAGGAGCTTGTGCACAGAGGATGAGGATGCTGTTCATGCCCCACACTGCAGGGGGCCTCACCTTGCAACTGCAAACGACCTATCCCCAAATGTGAGCTGTGACACTGCTGGGAACTCTGTTCTGACTGCAGGGGCACAGCAGTGAAGCGTAAGGGCAAACCTTGGTCTCTTGAAACGTCTTTTGGTTATGAAAGAGAAACAGTAAGACAATTACTGGCGAGAAATATGGCACGCCAGACAGTGAGTGATGGAGCACTGTGAAGGAGAGTAAACAGGAACTGGTCACACCTGCCACTGCGGAGAGGGAGGTCACGGAAGGGCCATGTAGAAGCAGAGTTTAGAGTAGAAACTTCCAGAGAAGCAAATCAGGGTTTCTGTAACGGCCATAGCAACTGATACCAACTTTTCTTTCTTTTTCTTTTCCTTTTTCTTTCTTCCTTCCCTTTCCTCCCTTTTTTGCCTATAATGCCTAAAGTCACTCTAAAAATTATTTGCACAAATTGTGAGAAAATCATCTGAGGATCATTTCTTATTCCCTCATTTTTAAGTTATAATTTTTGTTAAATTTGTTTTTGGCCATTTCATACATGTGTCCAGTGCATTCTGGTTATTCTCACCCCCTTCCTTTCCCATCTCCTTCCCACCTCTGTTGACTCTCGATTCCACACAAGTCCTATTTTTGCACTCATGTCCTTTGGTCTCTTTTTGTCAACCACTGAGTTTAGCCAGGACCATCATCTGTCTTAGGATGGGTTTGGAACTGCCCATTGGAGCCTGGTGGGCTCACCCGTGGTACCAACTGAAGACACTGACTGCCCCTCCCCAAGGTCCACTGGTATCTAAAAGTTGAGCTCAGAAAGGCAGAACTCTGTGAGTCCCTCCCCAGTTCATGTTTGACAGATGACAGGTCCTTTCCTGTACAGGCCCAGTGCAGGCAACCACAGCTGCTGTGTTTTTATGATTGCAATGTCAGTGTCATGCCAAGGAGTCAGCATTTTGAAACCCTACTCTTCCTTTTTTTTATTGTCAAAGCATTAGACATAGAGGTATGTCTTTTTCCTCTTTCCATCCTCTCTCTCTCTCTCTCTCTCTCTCTCTCTCTCTCTCTCTCTCTCTCCTCCCATTTCTTTGTGTTGTGCTGGGGATTGAACTCAGGGATACACATACCTTACACAAACATTTTATCACTGAGTCAGATCCCAAGCCTTTCATTATCCATTGAATTATCATTTGAATAGATTTTTAGATAAATAAAAAACAGAATAAATAAAAAACAGAATTTGTTTTCCTTTCAACTAACTGAAATTGATTTTTTTAAAGTTCCATTTAATCATTTATTGTAGGCTGTGGATTCTAAGCATCACCTACAAGCATCAATCCATGCATCAGTGTAGATGATATAGTGCACATGTACATAAATGTGTACATATCATAGCTTGTATTCTCTAACATCATCTAATATGAGGTCTTTAGATGTCATAAAATTTGAATACAGTCTAAAACTACAGAAAAGTCAAGCTACAGTTTGAATATTTTAAAATAAATTCTTATTGTTTTTAATTTAAACATTAGAACATACAGCAAAAGCTGTAAGGACTTGAACTTTTGTGATTAGGTTTTCCTCATTCAAAAAATTCTATTAACAAAGTTTTAATGAAAGTTTATGTAGTGATGTGTAATTTATATTTTGCATAGTAAAAAGCAAATGTGGACTGTGGGTACAGCTCAGAGTAGAGCATTTGCCTTGTATACATTGGACCTAGGTTCAATCCCCAGACCACATAAAATAAAATGCGTAAAAGTTATTTCTTGTAACTACAATGTGGTAAAACTTCACTTTTTCAGAGAATATTAATTTTCCCAAATATCCCTTCACCAAATGAAATCTAAATTTGCATCCTTATTTGATGTGCATATGAAGAAATATTAAAAATTAAAAGGCTAAAGCATAACGTGAACTTATACTTTTAGAAATATTAAATTTTGAATGTTTGATTTGTTTAATTTTTTTTTGAGCTGAAGACTGAACCTGGGGCCTTGCACTTGCCCCTGTTTGGAACTGATTGCCAACTGCTATAGAAAACAGAAAATCAACGAGGAATCTTTGGGAAGGAGCACAGTGAGTAGACATTCTGGCCGTTTCCACTAAGCATCCTTATCCAGCCACGTACTATAGGGTTAGTGCTGATCAGCAGCTAAGACGAGCTCTGATAATTCATGTTATATTTTTAAAGCAGTCTATGCTAGTTATTCTAGGACGTGCTGATGCTATCCACTGCGCTCGCAGATCTTCCAAATTTATATGTAGGTAAAACATTTTTTTAAAGTGTAAAATGATACAGACCTTGAAAATGCTTGCTCATGGTTTGCTTAAAGATGGCAGCAAATGTCCTTGTAAAACAGAGCATCTAAGGGCTTTTGAACATTTTTCAAAACATTGTCAAGATTGGTCAATCCCTTAAGAAGAAAACAGAAAACAGGTATGGCTACCAAAGACTAGGGTAAGAAGAGTGAAGAACACAGTTTGTCTGTTTAAACACATACACAGACACACAGACACAGACAGACACACAGACAGACAGACAGACACACACACAGACACACACACAGATACACACACACACAGACACACACACACACACACA
>CABHPH010156940.1:0-25414 GCA_902168325.1 Peromyscus nudipes
TGAATTGAAAATGAGAAACATTTTTCCAATGACATTTTAAAACATAAACTATCTTATAGAATACCTCTTCTTTGAGACAAAAAATCTGCTGCTTTATTGAAAATGTAGAAATAAATATTTAAGATGATCTTTCTTAAAATTGTGTTATCTTTGAGTGATCTGTTCCCTATCCTCCCAATGTCCCAACCTTCTTCCATGAGGGGCTAGAAGCAGACAATAGAAGGAGAAGACATAGAAACCAAGGAAATGTCAAGTACTAAAACTCAGGCTCTCACTTCCTTTCAGTAAGTACAAAAGTGGGAAAGCCACATTTGCCTCGGCAAGCCCGAAATACTGCTCTGTCTAGTCACTCTCGGTCTTCATCCCCTTTTCCTAGCTTTCTCTAAAAGTATCCCTCCAGATACACAAGGAAGCAGCCTGCTTAGGAGCGCATTCTTGCCTAAAATATGGAGGGTTGGAATAGACTTTCAGTTTTTAAACCAAGATTTCAGCTTGATCCTTCCTGTCCCACTAAAACATTTAAGCAATTGACAAAAATATACACGCTTGACTTGCCACTCATTATGCAGGGTCCCTTCTGTCATTCCTACTAGAAACGGGAAAGTAGAGATGCTGAGATAGGAAATCTAAAACTGGTTATCTTTATAATTCTAGAAGAATTTGTATTAAAACTGCACATTATATGTTGCTTGTGCATAAGGCCTTGCAGTTTGATACTATAAAGAGGCATGAATTAGCCAACAGTAAGCCATCATTAATACTGAGAGAGGGTTTATCAAATCAGTGGGTGAGAAATGAAGTGACTGGAACACTGAGTAGGACAACAGACAAGTTGACAGAATGTGGTGGAGAGTGTCGTGGGGATCTGAGCATTCACAGTGTCCCTGAAATGGGTGCTTATGACTCAACTCCAGCAGATTTTTGCTACACAAGAATGCAGGTTTCATGCTGCCAGATTTTCTCATTTATAAAAGAAGCCAGAAATCATATTTTCAAGTGAAATCATCCTTACTTTAAAGTGTTGGCTAAATTCTCTCCTTCCTTTTAAAATATTATTCAGGCTGCTCATCTATTACAGTGGATGGCTATTAATTTCAGCATGTGGGAAGCTTTGTGGCAATTTGTACTCCATTCTATTTGCAGAACGTTGAAGGTAACTTTTTATCAATAAAAATGTGAAGGCATGCTACCACATCTATTCATTCATGTGTTGGTTATGGCTCTATTGCCCTTCTTGGTAGGGTTGAGTAGATATGACAGAGATTATATGGTCTTTAGAGTCTGTAATATTTACTCTGCAGCTCCTTATAGGGAAGTATACTGACCCTTACATTAGGAAAAAGAGTAATTTGCACTGGTCTATCTCTGAACCTCATAAAATCATGACTCCTCAATAACACTTGGGTCAATGAGAACCAGGTAAAAAGAACCATAGTGCTGATGGTATTGATTTCTAATGCAGTTTTGTCCAACTATTTCCCCTAAGCAAAGACTATCTTGTTGCTATGACAACAGTTGCACAAGGCTATGTTGAGAAAAAAAAAGGCATCAAAGATACATTAAATGTTAGACCAGTGAAAAGGACAGCAAAGGCTTGTGCTTTAGTGTTGACTTGCAGGGACAGCATTTTCACATTCTCCCCCATAGGTGAGATAGCCACATAAGACTCTGAGTAGCCTAGCTCCTCCAGCAAGCCACCTCCTACCTTAGACTCTGCAAACACCATCTGTATGGACTGAGGAAATGATTTCACAAACAAATGAGTCATATGCCAGAGCTTTTCACTTGTCGGTGGTGTAGATAACGGGTTTATGGAAGATTAAAAAATAGATTAATGTTGGATTTCAGTTGCTTACCCTAACTGTATTCTAGCCTTATTCTGTTGAATGGTCCCATAGACTCTCATAAGCTTCTGTGTTTATCATTTCGTTTGTAGTTATTTAACAGCAGCTCCGTTCCTATTGAAGCTAATGTTATAATGATTTTGTTATTTCTCCAGGCCAAACCTCCCTGAGTCAACTTCAGGTTCACCCTACACCTGACACCACAGATAGCCATTATGATCCTTTCTCCGGTCTTCTTTCTTAGTCACCCTATTCCTGTCCTATCTTGTCACTATCTTTGTGATATCCTGTCTCTGTATTTTCCTGTCTACAATATGATCTCCATTCAGTAGCCAGAGTTCATTCTAATATAGAAATGAGACAGGTCATTCAGATCATGTGAGCTTCAATAGTATCTTCTATTAAGCTCAATTAAAAATGTAAAAACCCTCCCCATAGCCAAGGAAGCCCCATACAGTCACCTTCTTTTCCTGCTGTCTCCTACCTCTTACCACTTACTCTCCCTAGCCACTCTGGCTTCCTGCTTACTCTCAGATGCTCACAAATGCTTAGCTCCCTTCTTGCCCTAGTGACTTCAGATGCCATTTTGTACAGTACAGAAATTTAATTCTATATTCCTTTGTTTTGATCAGTCTTTAAGTGAAGTCATAACTTCAAGGTGCCTGGATTGGTTATTTTCATTCATTTTGGTTATTGGCTTTTTTGTCAACTTGACACATACAAGAGTCACCTGTGAAGGGGTAACCTCAATTGAAAAAAATTACCTCAATCAGATCAACCTGGGGTGTTTTCTTTATTAAGGATTGATAAGAAAGACCCAGAATGTTAGGATTAAGGGTGTGTGCAACCACTGTCAGGCCCCTATATCTACTAATCCAGTGGATTATTATGCTTCTCTGATCTTCCAGGAAAGCTTTATCAGGGTAGACAATATATCACACACATATGAGCATCATTGAACATTAGAAATATGCACCTTAATTTTAGGCACATACAAAAGAATTAGAGGGGTTTTTTTCTATTTTATGGTTATATAAGATCAAATGAAGGAACATTTACATCATATGATGTTTTAATTTAAATACTTTTAATTTCTTTCCAGCTCCTGCTAAGTCCCACCAGTCTCCGAGCCCACTTATAAAATAAACACACAGACTCTTACATTATTTAAACTGCTTGGCCATTAGCTCAGGCCTATTATTGTCTAGCTTTTACTCTTATATTTAGCCCATTTCTATTAATCTATACTTTGCCATGTGGCTCGTGACTTACTGGTACCTTACATCTTCCTTGTCCTGGTGGTGGCTCCAGGTAGTCTGTCCCTCTGCCTTCCTGTTCCCTCAATCCTCCTTTCTGCTAGTCCCGCCTATACTTCCTGTCTGGCTACTGGCCAATCAGTGTTTATTTATATAGAGTGATATCCACAGCACTTCTATTTTTTATAAAGCAGGTTTATTCCCTTTATTTTTTTTACAATATTATGTGTGATATCAATATTAATGTGAAAATAAAGCTGGTAATAACTATAGACTGTGTATGACAATATACAATTTTATATGGTTGTTTCACATGTTTTAGCTATGTCAGCATCAAATATAGAAAAACATGTTTATATTTTCATGTAATTATATATTCCAAACATTCTTAGTGGGATTGTAACGCATGTCAGAAATTATGGTGGGAAGTTGACCTATAGGGGTGACATGAAAAAGCCATAGTAGGAAGGGCAGGGCTTGCTTCAGGCAGAGTCCGTGAAGTTTTGTGCTCTCTTGATTTTTCTCAGTCGGTACATACTGCTCTTCATCCTCCTTGTCTTAAATGTTCCATCCATATTCCTTCCTGTTTTGTTTTACATGTTGCCTTTGAAACATTTTGCTTAGTGTGTTTTCTTTTGGCCACCTCAATAATTGTGCTCCTGTTTTCTCCTTATCTTTTTCTCCTTTTGAGTATTTACTTATTTAAATATTCATTTCTATTTATTGAGAATTTCATGCATGTACACAACGAAGCATGATCACGTCTGCCCTTCATGATCCCCTTTCAACTTTGCACATGTTCCTTCCAGCACATTCTTACTTAGCTTCATCTCTCTTCGTGTGTGTGTGTGTGTGTGTGTGTGTGTGTGTGTGTGTGTGTGTGAATTTTTCCTAATCATGAAAACTTAAATTGCGTTTTCCTTCAAAATCCATGTTAGTGAGTTAACATATATTTTTAAGTTTTCTAAGCAATAGATAAGAATGTTACTCAATTTGTAAATTAGAAAGAGAATTGCTGTGGGATGTCCTTCTGTATGCTGTGAATGTGTGTTGTTCTCATTGTTAATAATAAATATGATTGACTGGTAGCCAGGCAGGAAGTATGATGGAACAACCAAACAAAGGAAGGGAAGAGAGCAGTGGAGTCAGGCAGATACCAGTCAGCTGTCTAGAAAATAAGACATGTAAAAATGAGAACAAGCCACCAACCCTGTGGCTTAAACATAAGCAGGAATTACGGGTTAATTTAAGTAAAATAAGAGCTAGATAGTAATAAGCCTAAGGTACTGGCTAAGCATTTATAATTAATATAAACCTCTGAGTGGTTATTTGGAAATGACTGCAGGATGAGGTTGGACAGAGAAAAACCTTTGGTTACACAGAATATTGGGAAGAAAAGTATCAAAATTTTTTTATTTTGGTATAATGAGATTAAAACTTAGTATTCACTGGTATCCTATGTGGTTTTACTGTCTTAAACTCCTCAGAGTAGGTGTTCTTATCTTAACTGGGAGTGGTTTTTCTCAAGGATGCAGAGAGAGAGAGAGAGAGAGAGAGAGGGAGAAAGAGAAAGAGAGAGAGAGAGAGCAAGAGAAAGGGAGAGGGGGGAAGAAAGAGAAAGAAAGAATTTGGCAATTTCTAGAGATACCAACACTGAACAGGTCTCTGGATACTTTGTGTTTTTCAAACTTCATTGACCAGAAAAGGTCAATTGAAAGCCAATTAGAAATTTAATGGTAGAAATCCCCTGAACCCAAATTGTGAAAAACAAGTAAACATGCTATCAGAACACTGAGGCTTCCAAGGTGCCTAGGATTCATCATTCTCTATATCACAAGCTACTTGAAATACATAGACTTTAACTTTTAGTTTTGGGCCAATGTGCATTTCTTAACACAAGGTTATTTCACTTACAGGTACCTGCTGACAAGATGGGACAGGGCACACTAGGACCCTGGCTTAAGGAAGGGAGTGTCCCTGACAGGCCCTTGGGCTCTTATCTTATTCCACAGTGTATGCAGAGTCTCCCTTTGTTACTGTTTCTCCTGTTCATTTAACCTAGAGGGAAACATGATCCAAAAACAGTCACAAATCTTAAGACTCAAGAGATCTTGCTAGTCACAATGTGGGCAGAGCTCACTGGAAACAAGGTGCTTTTGGTGGCAGGACTGTGAATAGTAATCTTATTCTCTTAAACAGTGGTTCTCAACCTTCCTAGTGCTGTGACCCTTTAATACAGTTCCTCATGTTGAAGTGACACCCCCTCCCCAGTCATAAAATTGTTTACATCTACTTCATTACTGTAATTTTGCTGCTGTTATGAATTATGATATAAATATTTGTGTATTCTTAGGCAACCCCATGAAAGGGTCATTAGTCCCCAAAAGGGTATTGACCGACAGGTTGATAACCACTGCTATAAAACAAAGCACAACTTGAGCCCACCTGTAATATGAATGATTTCAAGTTTGTTTTAATGGAAAATGTAAGAAATTCAGTCCAAAGTCAAGCATTTAACAGCTTTACTGTGAGGCTTTGATCAAAGGATAATATTTAAAGCTAAGTTTGGAGTTAAGTGGCCATATACATATATATGTACACACACACACACACACACAAACACACACACACACACATATATGAACAATACTAAAAGAAGTGGACAGAATATATTTTATATTTATATGTATGTATAGATATAACAAAATTAGTTTGAAAAATTAAAGAACACAATAAAGATAATTCATGAAAGGAGAGGAAAGGGGATAGTAGGCAGGGGGACAGGATATGAAAATAGGGGACTGAAGATGATCACAGTATATTATACACATGACTGGAAAGTCACAGTGAAACCCATTATTTTGAACAATTAATACATTCTAGTAAAGCGGGGTGTGGTGGTGCACACCTTTAGTCCCGGCACTCAATAAGCGGAAGGCAAATAGATGTCTGAGTTTGAGGACAGCTTGGTTTACAAAATGAGTTCCAGGACAGCCAGGGCTCTGTTACACAGAGAAACCCTCTCTTAAAAAAACCAAACTAAATAAATAAATAAATAAATAAATAAATAAATAAATAAATAAATAAAAATAAAATAAAAATAAAATTGAGGTTTGCAACTGGATTTTTTAATTTATATGTTTATTTACTCTTCGTGTCTTTCATATCGTGCATCTCAATCCCATTTATCTGCCAGTCCCTTGTATCCACCTTCTGCCTTCGCAACCTCCCTGTGAAAATAAAATAAAATTTAAGAGAAGAGAAAAGAAAACAAAAATCTCATCATGGAAGTGATAGTGTGACAACTGTGAGTCACTCAGTACACCCTCTAGTCCATATATCTTTATTTGCAAGTGTTCATTGGAAGAATCATTGTCCTGATTAAAGGCCTCTGGTTTCTGCTGTACCATCAATATTGGGCCCTCCCTGGAACTCCTCTTGGATATCCTGTTCTTGTCCTGTGTTATGAAGATCCTGAAGCTTTGGATCTGCAGGACCTGCCCTTTCGTGGTCTCCAGCAGATCATAGATGGGATGGATGTTGGGATGGGCCAACTTAAAGCCCTGGTTCTAGGTCTGGGTAGTGGTGGGGTTTGTCAGCCTGACAGCTCTCCTCTGTACTCACCACCAGTGTGAGTTCTCCTGCTTTGCCCCAGCTAGTTTACTCTGTATAGCAAGGAGCAAAGGATAAGAACAGTTCTCTTTCATGCCCCCGGGGTCAGCTCACCTGTACCGATACCACCAGGACCAGCTCTACAGTGTTGCCCAGGTGTGGTGCAGGGCCTGCTCTCCTGAGTGTGCAGTTGGGATTTTATTATTAGTGAAGGTACATGTGATTCTACTCCCCAATTCAATTATTCATGCAATTTATTTCTCACTGAGAATTTGTGAGATTAAATAAAATTGAATTTAAATCTTCATTCGATCTCATTGCTTTTGGAATATACAGTTTTGACATGATTTTAAGTGGGAAGGGATTTGATTAATGCTCTGTTCTGATCTATTACATAGCATCTGGTGGCAACATTCTAACTACTGTCTTGCAGTTGGGGACAATACCCACAGCAAAGTGATTAGAATGGAGGATTGATTTCTTTTTTTAATTTTATTTTATAATTTAATTTAATTTTACATATCAGCCACGGATTCCCTTGTTCTCCCCCCTCCTGCTCCCCCCCTTCCCCCCAGCCCATCCCCCATTCCCATCTCCTCCATGGCAAAGACTTCCCTGGGGATTGAGTTCAACTTGGTAGATTCAGTCCAGGCAGGTCCAGTCCCCTCCTCCCAGGTTGAGCAAAATGTCCCTGTATAAGCCCCAGGTTTCAAACAGCCAGCTCATGCACTGAGGGCAGGTCCCGGTCCCACTGCCTGGATGCCTCCCAAACAGATCAAGCTAATCAACTTTCTCACTTATCCAGAGGGCCTGATCCAGTTGGGGGCTCCTCAGCCATTTGTTCACAGTTCATGTGTTTCCATTCGTTTGGCTATTTGTCCCTGTGCTTTTTCCAATCTTGGTCTCAACAATTCTCGCTCATACAAACCCTCCTCTTTCTTGCCAATTGGACCCTGGAGCTCCACCTGGGGCCTGGCCGTGGATCTCTGCATCCGGTTCCCTCAGTCATTGGATGAGAATTCTACCATGACAGTTAGGGTGTTTGGCCATCCTATCACCAGAGTAGGTCTGTTCAGGCTTTCTCTTGACCATTGCCCGTAGTCTATTGTGGAGGTATCTTTGTGGATTTCTGTGGGCCTCTCTAGCACCCTCCTTCTTCCTATTCTCATGTCTCCATTTACCATGGTCTCTTTTTCCTTGTTCTCCCCCTCTGTTCTTGATCCAGTTGGGGTCTCCCGCTCCCCAAAGTTCTCTTTCCCTCAACCCTTCCCTTCATTACCCCCACTCACGTCCAGGTTGTCCATGTAGATCTCATCCATTTCTCTGTCATTAGGTGATCCCTGTGTCTTTCCCGGGGTCCTGCTCTCTAGGTAGCATCCCTGGAGTTGTGAGTAGCAGTCCAGTCATCCCTGCTTTACATCTAGTATTCTCCTATGAATGGGTACATACCATGTTTGTCTTTCTGAGTCTGGGTTACCTCACTCAGGAGGATTTTTTCTAGATCCATGGAGGATTGATTTCTTGAGGGCAGGAACCTTCTACATGCACCTACTGCAGCCTTTATGCTCATAATCCCAGAGGCTAGTCCCACTTGGCCAATGGTGTGAGACAGGGAACCTTGTCGAGGAGTTGACCTCATGAACCTTTTCTCTTTCTTGATCTTGTTCTTTCCTATGCTAGTGGAGTGAGTGACCTAATCATCATTTGCTCCTCTGATCTGATTCATGTACTGCAACATGGTGTCTCTCAAAATTCCCCAGAAGAGGCTTTGGTTTTTGAAGCCCTTACTCTTTATAAATCAAGAAATGAAACAATTTATGTTAATGGCACCTTTCTACAGGTTCAGTCCTTGTGCCCACCTCATTCTGAGATCCAGCCTAGAAGGACAGGTAGAAACAAGTCTACTAAACAATCACCTCAGAATACCTGTCTCCACTGAGTATTACTGGCATTTAGGTTCTCTGCTTTCTCATTGTTTTATATATCATTTGGTTGAGAACTCAAGGAAGGTGATGCTATTTACTAGACGCCTTCAGGAACCCACAAGATGTAAATATTGATAATTCTTGTTTCATAGTTTAGGTATCTGAGATGTAGATAAGCCCAGGCATATGCCCAAGGTCATGCTCAAGAAGTATGGGCTCCAGTCTTACCAACATCATGTAGACTACTCAACTTCTCAATTATTGTGAAGGGGTATAATTTATAAATTACACAGTCATTCACTTAATTTTATTTTATAAAGCAACTAGAAATTTGGACTATTATTAGAAACTTCTGACTAGTTCTATAAAACTTCATTTTGATATATCTGAGCATCTCCTTTAACTCCTGATCACTACTTAACAAATCTTCATGAACTCTGTAGTGCCACTCTTAGCTTTACTTACATTTTTTTTAAAAAAAGAGTGTTATAAAAATAACACATTTATACAGATTTGGGCTTATCCATGGGGATTAGAGGTGTCAGAAGACATTTGCTGAAAAATCAAATAGCAGCTGCAAAAAGCTTAATTGCTTGCACATAATTTTTCACTCCCCAGGATACATTTTTCACTCTTCTGCAATTTGCTATCTGGGATTCTGATTTTTATTTGTATATGTGGTTGCATAATGAATATAAAAATATTAGTGTTCTAATGTTCACATACACTTTCTCCTTTAGGTCCAACATTTTTTTTAAACAGTCATAGACATAAACAGCAAAGTGATGCTGAGAGACAAGGATGATACCTAGAGAATGTGTATTTGATAAGAAATTACAGAATGCTGTTGTTGTAACCTTCACAACTCACATCCTAGCTTCTCAAATGCTTTTACTTACCATAATCTCCTTTACCCCACCAGGTACCCCTTTTCACCTATGGAGAACTTCTTCCTTTTCCTCTTCATTTGAAAGTTACCTCTGTAGGGTGACCTCTGACCAAGATCAATAATCATTGAAAGGATATTATTGGAGGCTGGATCAACTTACAATGATTTCTAAACACTAACAGAATTGTTGGAATGGAACATATCATTGTAAGAAAACAATTTATGGGGCTCATTGCCATTAAAGCCAACATAAATAATTTCTTCTATAAATATACTGTTTTGTTGCAAAACAATAATTTTCATTTATTGTTAAGTGTATTGTACATGTGTTTCTTTTGTCAAAAAAATTATAAACTATCAGTTGGTTGTGTTTTCTGAATTCTTTTTCCTGTGATGTGAAAATGTTTGAGTTTCAGCTGCCTTGCTTGTGATATTTTCAACTAGAATGTATCAAAACTATGTATTCTGTGTTTGATGAAAATTTTATTAGGTCTTATTAGAGTTGCTGTGTTTTCTTGCTGAATCTGCAGTAAACAGCCATTTCAGAGAAAGGGCAGAATGAGGTGCAGTTGTAGGCCAGCTCATACTCTTTCTCACAGCAACATTTCTTTTCTTCCTGCACACTTTCATGTGGGCTAATGCCCTCAAGAACGTCTATGTTTATTGAGAGTGAACTTTGAGGCTTGGGTTTAGCATAGACCTTAAGATGATATACCTGGATTCAAGGATTTTCTTTTATTTTTATTCTTAGAGGTGATTGGATCAGCATTTCTAATGTTTACATCACAACCCAAAAGATGAAACAGAAAAGCACAGAACAAAAAGAGAGAAGAGAATGGCAGAAAGAGAGTGATTGTATGGAGCAATAAGGATGATGCAAAATTACAATAAAAAATCCTGCTCAGCAGTGTTGAGACATACTAACAAAGGGACAGAGGGTTAAAATCCTCAGAAGGAAACATGGACATTATAGCTATATTCTCTTATTATTTTGTTTGTTCATTCCATCATCATTTGACATGTTTTTATTGAATTCTGACTCAGTTCTGGCAGTGAACATGGCCCTGAAAGTAGAAGAGAAAATGAACTAGAAGTTACCCACCCTAATGGTCACACATATAACTTCATAAATCATTCCATGATTGCTTCTAAAAATTATTCTCTTGAATAGTATCTATAGCTATATGAAGAAATCTCTCACATAGGATATAGTTTCATAGCAAAGCAAAGACAAAAGATTCCTGTAATCAAAGTTTGTTTCACATACCATCAATTAATAGATGACCCAAACAATATATTTTTATAGTTTTGAAAATTATGTGTTTGCATTTATTATGTACCTATCTGTGTTTGAAAACAGAGACTTGCCCAGGCTGTCTTGAAAGTAAAGATTTTCCTGTCTCAGCCCCCGGAACACTGGGGACAATCAGTACATGTTCACATACTCAGTAAAGAAAACTATTTCCAGTGTAAAATCATATCAATCAATTCTCCTCAGAAGGACTAGTGTGATAAAGGCAGAGAGTAGCATCTTTATCTGACAGGCAAGAAATTGAAGTCCAAACACTCAGAGCTCTGTCGAAGTTCATACACCTAGAGAATGAAATTGTTTATAAATCTGATTGTCTCACTCATAATACAAAGTGTTTTCCCTTGTTTGCTGTTCAGTGAATTTGAATAATAATTAATATGAATATGAGTAAAACAGAAAAGATGCAACCATCTTTAAACATGAGTGAAATACTAGATTCCTAAACTTGAAAGGATACATTTAGTAGAAATTTCTAGTGTGAATCTGGGTCATATGTATACTTTCTTTGACTTACATACCTAATTGCCAGGGAATTTGCATTTTCCTGTCTGATTTTGTACCACATCTAAGTCATCTACATATTTCAGTTATTCTACATGCTGAAGATGGATAAGCTTCCCTACTCATAGGCGGAATAAACTTCAGTTTCACCATGCTTCAAGGAAGAGAACTTCATAGAATCTAAAGACAAAATATATTCAGAGTCAAGTCTTGTCAATTTTTTATAGCAATGAATGGTTACTATGATACTGTTGTCAGGGTGCTGAAGAGTGTATAGAGTGGGGTTAACAGTGAAGGTATCGTAATTTCACATTTATACACAGACCCAGATTGAGAAAAATGATCTATAAATGTGGAAGCATTTTAACCTAGGTATTAGCACTAATGAGCTATGCATTAGCTCTCAGTTCTCATAATATATCGCCTTAGGTTCACTCTGGTGTTAACCCTCTAAATTTAGAAATTTTAAAGAATAAAATTGTGAGCTTTTTGAAGAGGTTTTCAATCTCTGTAATTAACATTCCCCAAATGCTCAGCATAGCCTCTTTAGGGTCCTGTGCCATTGTGTGTGCATTTCACTAAAATTAATGATGTTATATGGACGTAGTGCTGATGATACCTTGTGTGCATTTGAGGTTACTTTTGAGGGGGCTGGCAATATGTGTGGTGTGTATGCACACCTGTGTGTGTGGACAGACACCTGAGGTAGATGTGAGTTGACTTGCTCTATCACTCTTCCCTTATTCCCTGGAGACAGGGTCTGTTATAGAACACTCAGTTTAGCATTAGCATATTTACGCAGCAAGGGCAGTCACTAGCTGAGCTATCTTTGCAGTCTTTGAGCTGACTTTTTTCTTCATCATGTATTCATGATCAAGGTAGCTTCCATGCCCCCCTCAGCTGAATAAAACATTAGGTTGACGTCTCTCTTTTGTAACCAATTGTTTCTCCATTCTCTTAAACCATTTACTTAAGATAATTTGTCTTCTGCAAATTCCTTCTATAACCTTTTGAGACATAAATCTCCTCCCAGCCTTTGCCAGTTTTATATGGGATGTCTCTGTCAAAAATCATGGACATCCATGTGAAGTGAAATCATGGAAAGAGATAGCTCCCTTTTTGACCATTATCTGTGTAAGGGTAAGAGATTAAATTTAATATGTGCCAGTTTGCAAATCACATTGATCACAATCCTCTAATGTTCCCCAGTTCTTGTTTGCTATTTCACTCCAGTGCTTAAGATACTCCTGGCTTCCTTTACAGCAGTATTAAGTTCAGTCTCTCTTGGTTGTGGTAGACTTGGGTAACTTCTCGTTTGCCTGCATAACTCTCTCTGGTGCAATTTCTCTTTGACAATCACCTTTTCTACTATCTTGAGTTTAGTAGCTTCATGCCAAATCGTTCCTGTGTCTATTAATATAGATTATCTCATTTAATTCTTATACTTTCCTAGCCTTGATTCTTGGCCTCAAACTATAGACAAAGAAACAAAGGGAGAAGAGAAAAAGTAACAATTCTTTCCCTAGAAATAATGCCAAGCCATGATCTAAAAGTCTGGGAAGAAGAGAGATGAGAAAATGAAAAGGGGGAAAAGGAGATGGAGAAAACAGGAGAGGGGAAGACAGGCGAAGAAAGGGAAGGGGGTAAAAGTGGGGGAAAGAAAAAAGGCAAAAGAGTAGGGAGTGTGGGAGCTCCCAGAAGAAAAGGAAGAAAGAAGAGGAAGGGGGAGGGAAGGGGAAGAGAGGCGAGAGGAGAGAAGACTAGACTCACCGAGTAAGTCTGAAGCCAAATATAATTCTTTGCCTGTGGTCATCTCTCTAGAAATATTTTATGTAATTAAAACAATAATCATGGAATAGAGGTCCAAATTCTGTACCACAAATGGGTATGTCTTTCTGGAAAGGAAAAATAACCTTCTCCAGATGTTGCTGATGAAAAGGAACACGATTTCCACCTTGCCATTACAGTTTCTTTTCAAGTTTTATTCTTTTGCAATAGCTAGTAAGTCTATGTCTCTGCATTCTGCACTTGTCGTGTCTACCAACTTTCTTAAGCAAAGATATTCATGTAGAGTGGGGGCAGTTCTCAAGCACAAATGGTGCGTTTGTAGGCTTTGCTGCACGAAACTGTGTGGTTTTGAAATATGATTATTGGAACAGATTCCACATTTAGCTTTTTTATTTAAATATAAGCTTTTTTAAATTTTCCTCTTTCTATGAATATATAAGACAGAGAGATGGGGTTTGCTCTTTTTACCTTCACCTGAAATCATCCCCACCACTAAAAAAGGGGAGGGGGTCAGGTGCTCACAGGGTCTACCATCCAGTAGGCCTCACTACCTCTCTATACTGGAACAAAAGCTGAAAATTCAGTTCGATATATACCACTTACATGTGTGACACTAATCTCCTACTTTAAACAAATTGATTGTCATGCTAAGTAACCTATAAGTGTAATTGAAAATAACCAACATACACACAATCACAGACCTACACAAACATATACTTAAGGATCACACTTTCTTGATATAAATGTATGCCATTCTTTATCTAGCAACTGAACTATAGTAGAACTAAATCATTTCATGTTTTATTTCTCATCTAATGAGATGTAGTTGAAACATTTCATATTAAGTTTTTTAATTAGCATATATTTATTTTACATGATAATGGGTTTCATTTTGATGGTTTATATGTGTATAGTGTATTTTATCGTATTGATACCCCTTTACACTCTTGTTTCCTTTCCATTACTGCTGATCCTTTTCTCCTAATAATTGGTCCCCCTTGCACCTTTATGCTCATTTTTTGTGGACCAATTAGTTTCTTGGGTTTTTTTTTAAATAGGAACATAAGCAAGAGGTTATTTCTCAGAGCATAGACAACTTATCACTGAATATACCACTGAAGAAAGTAAGAAAATATCACTCCTCCAGAAACCATTAACTGCCTTCAGATCCTCACAGAGAGTGAAGATTGTCTTAGGAGAAAAGGACACAGAGTGAGACAAAGAAATTATTAATAGAGAGAATGAAAGGAATAATGAGAGAGAGGAGGGAGCAACGAGAGAGAAGGGAGAGAGTTTTGGGGGGTTGTGACATATTGGCCATCTATGCTTTCTCTGGATTCCTGTTCTGTGTTTACATGACGAACTCTTCCATAATACCAGTCAGCTGAAGCTAGTTTCCATTTCCTTCATTGGAAGATTTAATTGATGATATTTAATTTGGTTCTTGGAAGGTTTTTAATCTACAGTATCATTATAGTAATTTTTTCCTAGTGGTTTTCATAGAATTACCCATAATTGTCCTGCATGTTATATGGCCTAGTAACTCAATACTGTTTCTATATATGTATATAATTGATATATATATTAATTTTTATATATCTCCAAGCAAAGATACTACAACTTGCATTTTCCTAAGAATGACAGTATGTTCATATTGAACTACTTAATAGATCCAATGAAAAATATGAGTAAAATACAATACATTTTGGTCCTGAAAATAAATAACATTTCCTTTCACTTACTTTTTCAAAATTTTGCATGTTTAACACATTTTATTTTCTTTAGGACTTGAGAAATTGTCCATGATAGGCAGAGCACTGATGAGTCCTTCCTCCTAAGCTCAACCAGGCAGCAGTAGAGAGAAGAAGAGAAGGCAAACACATGTGGGGGTACAGGATCTGTACCCTCCTGTGTCTTTCATCCTCACCAACTTCTCTGTGTTGTTAAATTGAATGCAACCCCTTAGGCACATATTTCCCAGAGGTGAGGATTTTTCTGAAGTTTGTTTTTCAGATTTATATTTACATTTAAACTCTAATGAAAGGTCAACAGAGAATGAGCTCATTACGGTGACCTTGACTCTCCTTCCCGCTCTCAATGAAATAATTATCCAGACATTTTACTGTGTACTGACAGGCTAGGAAAGAAAAGACTGGGGAATATCTCTTCCTGTTTTCAGTTCCATTAAATAATTACCTGAAGATTGCTAGATCCTGTGCTTATGTCTAAGGAAAACTTAAAACCTATGCTTTTTGTGGATTATCCACAAGGATGACCCTAGCTAAGATTCCTAGCAATAGTGAAGAGGGTGCCTGAACTGGCCATCTACTGTAATCAGATTGGTGAATACCCTGGAGTCCCACAAGTAGACTAAGCTATTCAACTGTCACACATATGTAGCTGTCCTAGATTGGTCCCATGAGGGCTCCTTAGTGGTCCAGTGTAGGTGAGCTCCTATAAGCCCAGGTTAGTTGTTTCTGTGGGTTCCCTCATGATGACTTTGACACCACTGGCTCTTAAATCCTTTCTCCTTCTCTTCAACAGGATTCCCAGAGCAAGGTGAAGTGCTGTGGATCTCTGCATCTGCTTACGGGATGAAGGCTCTTTAATGACAATTAGGGTAGTCACCAATCTGATTATAGGAGAAGACCAGTTCAGGGTATCTATCCACTATTGCTAGGAGTCTAAACTGAGATCATCTTTATAGATTTGTGGGAGTTTCCCTTGCACCAGGTTTCTACCTGACCCCAAAATGTCCCCTAATCAAGACATCTCTTTCATTACTCTCCCTCTCTATCCCACCCCCAACCTGATCACTCATGTTCTCATTCCCACTCGAACCTAATTTACCCAGGAGATTTCTTCTATTTTCCCATCCCACAGTAATCCATGTGTCCTTCTTTTGAGCCCATCATTTACCTAGCCTCTCTAGGACTGTGGATTGTAGCATGGTTATCCTTTACTTTACACCTAATATGTACTTATGAATGAGTTCATACCATGTTTGTCTTTCTGGGTCAGGGTAACCTCAGTTAGGATAATTTTTTTCTAATTCCATCCATTGGCCTTCAAATTTCCTGATGTCATTGTTTTTAGCAGATGAATAATACTCCATTGTGTAAATGTACCATATTTTCTTTATCCATTCTTTCATTGATTTACATCCAGGTTGTTTTGATTCTCTGGCTATTACAAACACTGCTAAGAACATAGTTGAGCAAGTGTCCTTGTGGTATGATTGAGCACCCCACATCTCACAGAGGACTGATCTCCAAAATATATAAAGAACTCAAGAAACGAGACATAAAAAAACAAATAATTAAATTTAAAAATGAGGTACAGATCTAAATAAAGAATTCTCAACAAAAAAATCTCAAATGGCTGAAAATGCACTTAAAGAATTGTTCAACATCCTTAGCTATCAGGGATGTTGCAAATCAAAATGACTCTGAGATTCTATCTTACACTTATCAGAGTGGCTAAGATCAAAACCACTGATGACAGCCTGTGTTGGAGAGGATGTGGAGTAAGGGGAACACTCCTCCACTGCTGGTGGGAGTACAAATTTGTACAGCCACTTTGGAAATCAATATGGCAGTTTCTCAGAAAATTGGGACTCAATATACTCCAAGATACAGGTATACCAATCTAGGGCATATACACAAAAGATGCTCAATCATACCACATGGTCTCTTTTTCATTAATTGTTACACACACACACACACACACACACACACACAATTTTTGTATTTCATTCATATTATTATATAGTTTCCTAAATATCTAAATACAAATAGCAATCTCACACAAACTCCCTGCTCCTCTGACTTATACTGTTTCTGCTCCCTCTTCTACCGTGGTCCTTGAGCCTTAAGTGCTGGAGTTGTATTGTAGGGACTATCTTATTTTGTAAATTTATTGTTTACACAGCTTTCTAATTGGACTTTAACTTTTCTCTTAACAAGAGGAAATCCTAACCAACTACCCAAGGCTAGTGAAATCATGGGTCCTGGAGGAGAACCTACAACCACCATGTCACTAAACAAGCACAATCATTAAATTCCAAATATTTGTCCTCATACCAACAGAGAAGTGTAGTCCTCAAACCATCAAGAAAACTTCCCTTTGCAACAGAGACAACTAGAGAATCCACAACCAATCAAAATGTAGAGTTGTGGACCCCAGTCCCAGTGGATACATCTATAAAACACTCCCACATCTAAGGCTCATTGATCATTGTGGAAGAGTGGACAGAAAGATCGAAAGAGCCAGAGGATAAGGAAGTTTTCTGTGATACTGTGTCTCCTAGGAATGTCAAAAGCTATACCCTTAAAGTCTTACCGAACATGAGCTGAACAAGGACAACATCAATAGACATGCTAACATGAATGGAGGGAAGACCACAAGGCCTCAATCCCACATAAAGAACGGGGAAACTGGAAAATAAGGAATTGTGAGAGCAGGGGAAATACCCAGGGAAAAGCATAACAACTAGTTATTCGATACCAAATGGTCATCCCTGAAAACATATTCACAGGTAGCATTATACAGACTGAGCTGGTTATATTTAGGAATATATACATATATATATATGTATATGCATAAATGTATGCATGTAACAGAAATTGATTTTTAAAAAAGAGGCCATGATTTTGAAAAAGAGCAGGAAGGGTCTATGCAAAGTTTTGGAAGGAGGGGACAGAAGGGGGAATAATGTAATTATAGTATAAATCTCATGAATAAAAGGAACAATAAAAAACACTAAAACTACAATTTTAGCCAACAAAAGCTCTAACATTTTATTTAAATATTGATTCACACATTGTTTTCTGTAAGAATAAATTCTAAGAAATTAATTGAGACTACACAAAAAGAAAGAGGAGAAAACATCTAAATGTCCAATTGGCCCTCATCTGTGATTGTGCATAATGAAGACAAATGCAGCTACAAAAATAAAATCAGGTTAGAAAACAGTAAGATATACTCTTTTTATTTAAAATACAGCCATGTGTACATACATGAACTATTTAAAGATGTATGGACTAGTATTAATGGTTACTATTAATGACTGATGGGATTTGATAATAGATAATAGATAAATTCTTTTCCTCCCTCTTTTATTTTATCTTCTCTCCTTCCTTCAATTTCACCTTCCTATCATCTTTCCAATTATAAAAAAAAGATAGCCAGGTGGTAGTGGCGCACACCTTTAATCCCAGCACTCGGGAGGCAGAGGCAGGCGGATCTCTGTGAGTTCGAGGCCAGCCTGGTCCACAGAGCGAGTTCCAGGAAAGGCGCAAAGCTACACAGAGAAACCCTGTTTCAAAAAACAACAAAAAAAAGATATTCCATCATTATATAGGACTTGCATCATAAGTATAATCAAATGTTTTGTTTATTTCCTTGATTTTTAATATGATAACAAAATATTAAGATCACTAGCTTAATCAATAAAGAAAAACATGTATGTTTTTTTTCCATGGGGTTCCTAAGAATTTCATGCATGAGGAACTAAAGCTGGAGGATCTCCATGATGCAGGGCAACAACAGGATATCCAAGAGGAATCCCAGTGAGAATCCAATGCTGATAGTGTAGCAAAAGCCAGAGGTCTCAAACTAGCCCAATGACTCATTACAATGAACATTTGAAAGTAATGCTGTTTGGTCAAAAGGGTGACACACTGGGACATACCATGGCACACCACAGCTTCCAAAGTGAGATTTTTGTTTGTTTGCTTCCTTTTGGGGTTGAGGTTGGGTAGCAGGGGAAGAGGACAGATATGGAGGAAAGAGGAGATGAGGGAGCTTGGGGTGCATGATGTGAAATTCACAAAGAATCAATAAAAAGGTTTTTAAAAAATTTAAAAAGAATTTCATGAATGGATAGGAGGTATTTTGATTCTTCCCTCCAATTCTCCCCACACTTTCTACTTCCAGTTTCCTCAACTGGTAAACCCACTAAGTCTAGCCCCTGCTGCCAGTATATGCATGGGTGCATGAAAACATGACCAGCCTGACAGGTATATCTAAAATACACATCAGCCTTGTTATGTCAGGATGACAGTGTTTTGCAGGAGTCTTCCACTATTTCTGGCCTTAACAGTCTTTCAGCCCCAGATAAACTTTAATAAGATTGTCCTAGTCTCTTCGTTCTCTAACTAGAGAGGAAACAAAGCCAATCTAAGAAGTGGACCATAATATGGATAAGTTTGCGTCATCGATTTTTCTCATCTGAACTACTATGTGAAGAAGAAATAAAATCTCATTTTTAAAAAGCAGTAAATATTTGAAGGTTCATTTGTTACAGCAATCAACTCTCTCAAGATACAAATTGGATTTGTGCTAACCAGGTAACTCATATCCAATATTATACTTTTGACCCCTGCTCTGCCTTTTATCTGCCCTGGTGACTCAAAATCCACTTACCAGACGTCTCTGATTTTCTGTTTACCACAACCACAGACATATCCAAATTTATCTTGGATAACCCCATCTGCCATTGCATGAATTTTTAGTGTCATGTGAATGTGTGTGTGTGTGTGTGTGTGTGTGTGTATGTGTGTTTGCAAAATATGTTTCCTTGTACTGCTAATCATGCATATGACCACCCAAAAGCAGTTGTTTATATCCCAATAATCCCTCTGCATCATCAAAGCCCAAATAGGGGCACTTCTCTCCTACTGTTCTTGTATTGTCAAAAATCTTCCAATCTTCTCTACCTTTGTGATCTATATTTAGGGACCCTTTTCATATTGAGATCACCTAGATGATATAGGGCAACTGTGTTCTAAAAACCAGTCCATTGGGAATTTTACTTCTAATTTTGAAGAAAACTTAACACACTCACACTTTTAGGATTTAGGTTGTGGTCTTTGGGATGTAGGCATTACTGTACCAGTTATATCATCCAAAACCTCACAGGTCATCCCTAGCTGTGCATGATAGGGAATGATATAGTCACCTCTGACAGTATCACTGGGTTATAAGCATCTATGTAAATGCTGCCATTTTTCTGGTTTCTACTTTCACTGTTCACTTGATCAACATTTCAGTTTCCATCTGTTTTTCATAGACTATGTTTAGTCCTCCTAAAATTCTGTTGCCTGGGAAACACCCACAGGATTGGAAACACATCAACAAACCTAGAGGAATGTTGTACTTTACTTGGTAATTTGAAAATGTATTTGCTTCAAAGAAAATAATTTGGAGAAAAAGACGAGTATCTAAACAGGTACTTTGGACAAGTGGCTTGAGAGGTGAATGTGTTTTTGTTTTGTTGTTTTTTTTGTTGTTTTTTTTAACATATAATAATCATTCCTTCTCTGTCACTGAATAGTATGATTCAATACAGAATCTTCACAAGCTATAAATTTTGTCATTTTTAAATAAGTAGAGTTATTATGTTTGTACAGAAAAAATATGGAATTATCCAATGAACAATGTAATATATATATGCAGCAGGTGCATGGTGCAAATGAACTGTGTACTAATATGAAAATGTTACCTCTCTTCTATCATCGAATGAGATCTTCAGCAGTTACATAGTTTGATGCTGCTCATCTAAGCATAACCATGTTCCTTAATCTTCCCTAATAATTAGTATTTTACATTTTACAAATAAATTATTTATATCTTAATAGGCATATTAATCATATCCATCATCCATAAAGATAATGTTTATTAACTGGCAGTGGTATCTTTTAAAGCATGAATTTATTTCTTAAGCAGAGAAACAAATTACTAATTGAAGCACCATGAAGAACAAGCAACTGTGTCATAATGTGTACATCAAGTGATACTGGCAGTCCAATAATGAGAGAGTAATGAGACAATGCTTGTCGAAACCCTTTCTGGTTCTCAGCTGAACTTTCCATCTGGATCTCCCTAAGTGTCTCAGCCCTTCTTCCAGATTATGCATTAAGGATCTTTCTATGCTAGATGGCTATAGTTAAAAACATACCATCTGCTATGCATAAGTCACTATTGTACATATTAGAAGTGCAATCACACGTAGATATGATGTGATATGATTAAAGGTCCACAGAAAGATTGAGGATGAAGAAAAATGCTTGTAATCTAAAGTAGAATACAGGTAAAACTATTCACAGCATGAAGAAAAATGCTTCATAAACTGATTAGCAGTAGTAAGAGTTATTAAATCCTTGGGGACAAACTGGTCTTTTAGAACCATTGGGAAGTTGATGTTTATCTTTATAAAGGAGGCAGCATTGGAGTTGCATAATTAAGGGTAGGCAGGGTTTTATAGTTTCATATAGAAAAGGGAAAGGTACATAAAGAGAATAAAGGGAATAAACATTGATCACCTGTCCAGGCTTTGTTCAGTGTTTGACCATACCCATTGTTGAAAGTATCTAAGTATGATTTTCACCTTCACTACACTAGAAACTTTCTATGATTTCTCACCATGCTCTCTGAAGAACAAAATCTATAGCGTGCTTCTTGACACCTGCAGATGTTGGTCCTGTTAAAGATTTCAGCCTCTTCCCTTGCTTCCACACAAGAGTCCTCACAACCTACTTGGAACCACTGCATGCACTGATTTCTTTGAGTCAAAAATTCCTGTGGCCTCACAACTGGTCTCTACCTATTTATCTGGCATGGTTTCCTATGGTCAGCCCCCATTTGGTCATTTGAGTTCTGACTTGGCAATTCTTGAATAGTCGTCTGCCTCCAATTCCAGAATAGTAAGCTTAGTTCACAATCTCATGAGCCCCGAGAGTTAGAGAATCTCACTGTTTTTTCATTCCTGTTAGAGTTATCTGACTTTCTCTGCCTTCAGAATTTCTACCTATCTTCCTAGCTAATGTGGAATCATCTTTAAGTCAACACTTACAGTAACATCTCCTCTCAGAACATTATTCCTTGAGACTGATACCTCTGTTGTTAAGTGCCTTTGTTATATGATTTCAGGACAAAGGCATATTTCTTTTGATACCATTAACATTTAAATTAAAATTCTATTTTTGAACCTGTCAAGAAAGGAAATCTATGATATAGGAGACTGGTTACATCTTATTAACTGTGTATCCCACATACAGCATGCCCAGCAGTGACTGATTTCCAGATAAATAGTATTGACTCTAGGAACCTGAAGATGAATTAGGAAGTATGACTAGATCCAGACTGGGGAGGACTTTCACCTTAGGGCTATGAACGTTCAGTAGAGAAAAAGAATCCATGTGCTGCCGGGTGGTGGTGGCATATGCCTTTAACCCCAGCACTTGGGAGGCAGAGGCAGTTGAATCTCTTGAGTTCAAGGCCAGCCTGGTTTACAGAGCAAGTTCTAGGACAGGCTCCAAAGCTGCACAGGGAAACGTTGTCTCAAAAAAAAAGAAAAAAAGAAAATTCATGTGCATTTATAATATAGATATTAAACACATACAAATACATACTGAACAGTTGTATTTATATATTTAGGAACACACACACACACACACACACACACACACACCAAAAATTAAAAAAAGGAGGCCAAGCAAAGGGTTGGTACTGTGATATATCAGAGGGGTTGAAGGGAGGAAAGGGAAGTGGGAGAAATGATGTAATTATATTATTATCTCAAAAAGTTTAAATAATATAAAAAAGAATAAAAGCAACTTGAAGGAGAAAACAGTGTTTGGATGAGGCAGGGCACAACTTGCAAAGACTCACAACTCTTTTTCCTTTTATCTCTGAATTCTAAGTTGGACTGTTGAGAGACCCAGAAGTCTTAATCTAGTAACCCCCTTTTGACGTCTATGTATACAGGCGTTTGAGTTATATTACGGTGCGTCTCTCTTGCCTCTTCTCTATAATGTGAACATTTCCTTAAGCAAGTGTTCTTCCATTTTGACCAGAGAACCTTTATTTAATCACAACCTTCTGTAAGCCCTGTTCTTAATCTACATACACCTGATTCCTGGAAATAAAGCCTTTTAAACTGCCTTAAGTTTTGTTCCCACAACAATATCATAGTTATTCCTCTGCCTCACTTCCAACAGATTATGTAATTTCTTAATAATGCAAGTATCCATTTTCTAATTAAGTAATTTCAAAAAGCTACTGCCCTCATGTGTGTGAAAGCCCTGTTTCTGGTCACTGAATTCTAAAAGGATGTTAAGGCCTGAGGATAGTGAGTGTCTTTGAGGCTGTCTGTTCTAGCATCTTGATTAGGAACCTCTAGAGAAGTCACAGTCATTTCTCTAGGCCCTAGAGGTAATTAAAATCCACACGATAGAAATGTAGAATTGAGAACAGGTGACCTAACATTGCTTACCTCTGTGTGGCAATAACAAATTCACCCTCTAGATTGAGTCTGCTCCAGTCCTTTCCGATTCCTACAATTTAAAGTCTTAGAGTTACTGGCTTGGACAAAAAGTTCAATAAAGCGAATACTCTGCAATAAAAGACTCCCTTTGTTCACAGGCCTTGAAGATTCTTTTTCTTCAGCACAGGTGTTCGTGAAGGTCAAGGTCAAGCTGCACTGACTGCCCATAAAGATCCCTGCTGCCTGGAAGTCTGGAATCCTCGACCTGAGAGCTGAACGTGCTGAGGCTCATGCCAGATGTAAACAGCCCTCAGCATATGAGCAATACTATAAATAGCTACAGGGTTCTCTGACAAGTCTAAAATTCTACAGTAATAATAACTTTTCAGTTTCATTCCTAGACATCTACCCATGTGTTACCAGTTAAAAGTAATTTTTCTAATGTAAAATCAGCCACCTGAGACAATAGATTCACCATAGGTTATTAAATTTGCAACTTTTCAGTACTGGTCTTATTTAAACTAAGCCTAAAACTACATCCCTAGTTTTTTTTTTTTTTTAATCAATTGTTTAGACTCAAGTTCCCCTTCCTTTTTTTCTCAGTTTTTAAACTGTGTTCCAAAGTTTGCATCATGGGTTTCCAAATGAAATTCTTATTTTGCCTGAATTCTGAATAATTTAAAAAATGTAAGAATTTATCAGGTAAAGATACAAAATTATTACAACTATTTTCCATTACTGGGATGACTGGCTTATGTTGCCAACCCATTTAACTCTCTGATGCATCCAATTTGAGAGTACTCTCTGGTTGAATTTAAGCTTTTGGAACGTTGACTTCGCAATAGAATGGAAACAAACAAAATTCCTAACCATAAAAACTTAATAAGGCAGTAGATATGTTAATTAGCTTTATACAGTCATTCTACAATGTAAACATACATGAAAAGCTTACATTGATCCCACTTATTGGAGGATGTGTCAAAAAGGAGTGCTGTGAGTTCAAGGCCGTCTTCCTCTACATAGTGCATTAAAGGACAGCATGGACTTCATAGTGAGACCTTATCTCAGCAAAACCAAAACCCAAACAATAAACATCACATTGTACCCCCTAAATGTTGATAATTATTATTTGTCCAAAAAAGAAACTAGTTAATAAAATTTTAAACACCAAAAGTTGAATAAATGAAGGACAAAAGAAGGCATAGCCTATCTTAGTATAACATGGGGGTCAAGTTCCATTTGATACGGTAGTTGTCAGGTCAGCTTGGTACAGTTCTTAGAGAAAGTCTTAGCCCCCAAATCCTCTGACTAGAACCAAACTATGAAGATGATTCCATCTTCAACTAGAGGGCAGTCTGCCTGACAGCAGGACTTTTCCCCACAAAGTAGAGCAGGGTTGATGCTGAAGATAAGGCAGACCTGCCTTACTGTGAGGACTGCAAACAGTAAACATTATTTTCCTAGTTCTTTGTGCATTTCATGTTATGAGCTTTGAATTTATCCCCACTCCTACATCTAAATTAACTGAACAGGCCATGTTCTTTCTGGATATGAAGATACTCCCATGCTTTCAAGAGGGAGGGCTACAGGTCTGTTAATCTGCTTCTGAGAGCTCACATGCATTTGAATCTTCTCTTCTCTCTAAGCAGCTACAATAATCTTTTTAAGACGCATTGGACAATGAATAATTATACCCTTAAACCTTCCAGACCTCTAGATAAAGACATTACATGCTGTTTCCTTTTAAAGAAATCCCTTCTGTTCAGTTCTAATTGATTCTTCAAACAATTGTTCTATTTATATGGAGCGGTCCTGAAAGAAGATCATTTTCAACTATTGGAATTACTTATTGTTTCCCTGGCACTTGGACACGCATATAACAACATAATTTGTTTCTTTGAGGTCATACTTGTATTGAAAGAAGTAGTTCTCACTTTAAATTCCAAAGCAATATCATCCATGTTGAAGGTTCTCACTGTTCAGAAAATAAATAAATGAATCACATGCAACAACAAAAAAA